>JAVKPL010008760.1:0-35015 GCA_032173675.1 Gastrolobium villosum | reverse complement strand
TAACAGCTACTCGAATATATATTTCGGTGAGTTGGAGGCTCCGGTATGGAAGTCACAAAAGACCTAAATTCAAACCCGGGTCAGATCAACGATTCAGATTCAGATTCAGAGCTCGAACTCTACACCATTCCAAGCTCTTCCAGTAAGCACTCCTTCTCTGTCTCTCTAAACCCCTAATTTTACCATTTCCGCAAAAAAATCCTACTCTTTCCAATTTCAACCTAACCGTTGTCGTTTTTGGCTAGAATGGTTTGTGTGGGACGAAATCCACGAAATGGAGAAAACAGCGTTCAAGGAATTCTTCGATGGAAGCTCGATATCGAGAACGCCGAAGATATACAAAGAATACAGAGACTTCATCATCAACAAGTACAGGGAAGAGCCCTCGAGGAGGCTCACGTTCACCGAAGTGCGAAAATCGCTGGTGGGTGACGTCACGTTCCTGCACAAGGTGTTCCTCTTCTTGGAGAATTGGGGTTTGATCAACTACAGCGCGTCTTCAGGTGTGGACGCGGAGGATGAGGAAGAGGAGGAGGAGGAGAGGTGCAAGGTTAGGGTTGAGGAAGGAGCCCCCAATGGGATTCGCGTGGTAGCGACGCCGAACTCGTTGAAACCCATTTCCTTGCCTCGCAATAACCCGAAAACTGGTGGGAATTCGGGTGGGGCTGGTCTCAAATTGCCGCCTCTGGCGTCGTACTCGGATGTTTATGGTGATTTGATACGGCTGAAGGAGTTGAACTGTGGGCTTTGCGGTGAAATATGTGGTTCTGGACACTACCGGAGTACCCAGGTTATTTATTTTGTTATATTTTATTTAAATTTTTATATATTATCACATTGGTTTATCTTAGTCATACCTGATGTAGTTATCATGTTCTATTTCCTATTTCAGCAGTATTCTTCTGTAAAATCAATACCTGAGTGAACGATTAGGGTATCATTAATACAATATTTTTAGGACATGGAAATTGGTCACTTGGCTTAGGTCTGGTGGTTTGGGTTGGGTAGGGATTTTGGTAGAGAATACAGGTCCTAGGTTTTAGTCTGTATATCAGTGATCAGTCCTCATGTCATACGTGTACCTGTTCACATTTACTAAGCACTAACGGTATGTTTAGATTGGAAGGGGAAGGAATAGGAAAAACATGAAAAGGAAAGGAAGAGGGTGAGAAGTTAGGTTTAGTTTTCTTCCCCTTGTTTGGATGTTTAAAATCTTCCAGATTGGGTGGAATTTAATTTTCGGTTTTCGTAAAAGTGAGTCAGTGGGGATTTGGAGGATTATGTGATAATCCTTCATTTGAAAAGCTCCCAAACAAGGGTATTGTTTTCATTCCAATCTCCTCCGTCCAAACATGCCGTTAGCATCTTTTGGTTGCCTAGGTGAGCTTACTAGTGAGGTGAAAAAAATCTTGTAATATAAATAACTTTACACTTGCTTAATACAACAAATAATATGAAAAAAGTAGATAATAAAATATAAGTGATTTATTCTTTGGGCTATCACCTTTTTGGTTGTAATTTGGAAACTATTTTAACCATAGTAGTCAATGGCGGCGCTATTGCCCCGCAAGCCGCGCCAGTTGCGCTTTGCGGAGCTTCGCCGCAACCATCCAAGTAGTCAATGGCGGCGCTATTGCCCCGCAAGCCGCGCCAGTTGCGCTTTGCGGAGCTTCGCCGCAACCATCCACGCCGCACCGCACCAGATCGCAATAGCGGTTGTTGTGGCCAGATTTGCGGCCAAATCTCGCCGCAACAATGTCTTTTTATGGTTTTAACCCTAGCCCACTCTCTCTTTCTGCCCTTTTGCCTCTCTGTTGTGCGTCTCTCTTCTGCCTCTCTTGCTTTGTTTATCGTGCTCGTTTCTTCCCTTCTCTACTTCTCTCTTATAGTATTGAAGTTCAATGTGGAAGCCATGAACAAAGAAGCAAAGCTTTGAGAGAGAGAAAGAGCGAGAGAGAGAGAGAGAGAGAGAGAGAGAGAGAGAGAGACAGAGCAGATGATGGAGAAAAGGAGAAAAAGTGAGAGAAATAGTAAGAGAGAGAGACAACATATGAAGGAGAAAAAGAGAAATTGTGAGAGAGAGAACGGATGAAAGAGAAAAAGCGAGAGAGAAAGAGATTCTGATCTATCTTTATTCAAAGAAAAGAAAAGTACATTTGTTAGAAAAGTGATTCACAAGTCACGGTAACCAAGTAACCTGGTTATAGTAACAGTGGGTAAAACTATTTCTATATCCCAAAAAAAAAAAAAGAATGCATCATTAAAAGGTAACTAAGGTAAAACACTAAAGTAACTAAGATAAATTTGGTAAATCAGTAAAGTATAGTTACAATTTACAACTATAGCTAAAGTTTGGACACTTATTGCTAAGAGGTAACATGTCAACTCTACCTTTTTTTTTATTATTATTTATCTTTGTATTTTTTTTTATTATTTGTATTTTTTTAGGTGTTATCACACACACACAATTTCTTTTTTAATAAATATATTTTTTCCGCTATTTGTTTTTTTAATAAATATATTTTTTCCGCTATTTCCGCAACCCCAACCCACAATAATACTATAGCGGTTTTGAGGGTTGGCCGCATCAGGCTGCAATCCGCATTTGATAACTGTGATTTTAACCCTATATTCTTTTTTCTTACAATTAGTAAAGCAAGCATGTATAATATTGCTGACATAATTTTGCAATGCATAAATTCCATTCATCTGTTCAGCTGTGCAATTATTGCTTCTTGTTACACTCTTGCTTTCCTTGTTAGAAAACAGAGTTTATCCTATGTTCACTGAATGTGTGGCGTCAGAGCATGTTTGAAGTTAAATTTAGGGGAGATTTATCACAAATTTTTCTGCCTCTTCATGCAAATTTATTAATATCCCATGTTTTTAACCTTACAATCTACAATCTCACTTGCATTTCTGAAACTAATATCATCTGTAGTTAATTTTTTTTAATTCATAACATGGCAGGATAATTTCATTATTTGTACAAAATGTTTCAAAAATGAGAATTATGGGGAGAAAAGGTCCATGGAGGATTTCATATTAGTTGAGTCAAGTGAAAATAGCGGCAAACACGGCACTGTCTGGACTGAGGGAGAAACTCTTCTCCTTTTAGAATCTGTTTTGAAGCATGGGGATGATTGGGAACTTGTTGCTCAAAGTGTTCAAACCAAGACTAAACTTGATTGTATCTCAAAGCTTATTGAGCTGCCCTTTGGGGAGCTCATGTTGGGCTCTGCCCGCAGAAATGGTAGCAGTAATAGTAATGGCACCATGAACAATGCAAAACAAGTTCAGTCTTCATCTGATCACCAAGAAACTTCAAAGACAGAGGATCAATCTCCTAAGCTTACAAATGAAAACGAGCAGAATGGAGAAGCTGTGAAGGAAAGTCCTTCAAAAAGACAGCGCGTTGCTGCCCTTTCAGATTCCAGCAGTTCACTGATGAATCAGGTAAGAGATAATCTTGAATTTTATATCCTTATTGTATGCCTATAAAAATAATTTGCTAAATCTGATTGCATTTCCCTTGTTGCTGGGGAGTTCTGTAGATGTTTCTTTAGTTACCACAGCTCTAGTATATAATGACCAGGGAAAAGAGTATGTGACTACTGATATCATTTTGGCCTCCATTCATTATGATATCTGCATTTTGGTTAATTGTACTATTTTTCATTTTTTTAATCTTAGGGATTAAAGTGCATGTGTGTGTGTGTGTGTGTGTGTATGTATACGTGAATCAGTTATTTTCTTTCACCTTTTTTTGATATGACCATGAGTTAATGGTGTTTTGAATTAGGTGGGACTGATTTCGACCGTGGTTGACCCTCATATCACAGCTGCCGCTGCTGATGCTGCTTTAACAGCACTTTGTCATGAAAATTCATGTCCAAGGGAGATATTTGATGTTGAAGAGGATTATGCTTCTGGTGCGAACTCTCTGAATAGTTATTCAGCAAGGTTATCTACATCATATATCTACTAGTGGATTACTTTTATTTATCCTTCAGATTTTGCTACATGGTAGGTTGTTCTTAAATTGAGCCCTTGCCTTTTAAAATCCTTATACTTGTTATTATGTGTGTCAGGGCCCTTGAGGGTGAAGGTTTAGAGATGGAGAGGTCCACTATGTCAGGTATTTTTAATTTTATAAGATGATATTCTGATATTCTTTTGTCAAACCACAGCTTTCTAATACATTTAAGTCCCCAAAACTTATCTAGTTTCTTAGAGATACATGAAACAAAAAATAATTGGCTTCCTCAAATGCAAGTTATGAAAAAAGGCAGCCTAGTGTTATAAAGCTCTCACTATGCATAGGGTCCAGGGAAGGGTCAGACTAATTGTGTGGTTTGTAGTAGGCAGCTTTATCTTGCATTTGTATGAAGCTGATTACATGAATTAAGCCTGTTATTTTTCTTCATAACTTTTGCCAGTTATGCTTCTCAATACTTATAATACATAGATTAATTGGTCACTAAAAATGAGATTTTGGTGGGTGGACACTGTATAGGAAACAACCTTATGGGGAGCATTGGTTACTCAATGGTGAGTTCATTTGCCTTGTTGGAAGAAAGTTTGGGTTGTTACCTCATGATGGTGCTATTCTTGAATGCAGCTAATGAAACTTTCTTGGATGTGCATTCTACTCTATAAGAAGTTTTGAGTAACCCATTTGGGGTAAGGATTCCTTACTTCAAATGAACTATAAAACTTGAGGATGAAGTGGAAAACTATTGAGAAAATGAGATACGGAGGGGACTAAATTAAAATAATAAAACCCTGAAGATACAAAAGAGTGGGGACTAAATTAATATAATAAAACACTGAGGATGAAAGATTGATTTCTGGCAAGTAATATGATGATTCTGAAGATTTAGTATGGGCCCCCCAATTGCAACATTTTATTTCGAGCTCTGCCACTGCTTCTTTGCTGATGCATGAGTTGAGGATTCCTTCTGACATTAGAGACAAAAAGATTGCTTTATTTATTTATTTTTAAATTAATAACTACAAGCATGTATGTTTCTTATTTTTTAAACATCTTGTGTTGATGTATATATATATATATCTTGGTGGATAAAACATTGGTTATGAATTATTGCTGCATGCTACCATTAATCTGGGCTCACTCTCGCAGAAATAGATGACATGCCATTGACACTGCGTCTAAGAGCTGGCATTGCAACAGCTCTTGGAGCTGCTGCTGCTCGCGCAAAGTTGTTGGCGGACCAGGAAGACAGAGAGATTGAACATTTAGTAGCAACTATAATTGATTCACAGGTTGATAGCTCATAATTTTCTATTTTAGGATTTCTGTGGTTCAGCTTTCCATATTAAGGATTAACTGATTTTTCTCTGCTTATTTGTTAACTAGATCGAGAAATTGCAACAAAAGGTTAAACATTTTGACGATTTGGAGCAGTTGATGGAAAAGGAACACGCAGAAATAGAAGGGCTTGAAGATTCTATCTTGACTGAACGGATTGATGTTTTACGGAGGACATTTAAATCTGGAATCACAAGATGGAAGGATTATTCTTGTCTGAAATCTTAGCGAGCAGTGTGTATGTATCTGTATAGTATGATGCTCTTTGGGCTATGGTGTACGATTGGATTATCATTTTACATCAGGGCCAATGAAGTACTGTGAAAATTATCATACCATAAAATACTAGTAATCAGCTAACCGCTTATCTACCCTTTTTGTTTGGGTAGCGCTTACGTTCCATTTTCTAAATTCTTGTAATTCTCGAAAGATTCATGTTACGCTGCTTCGAAATCTGTAGAAGTTAGGTCTTATATTGTTGCCCTTTTCTTTGTTTTTGTTCAGTAGATTATTGCCAACATTATCATCACAAGCTACAAGGCAATTAAGAATGAACTAAAGCAGAGTCCATGAACCCTTTGTAAAGCAGGTGCTGTTGAAGAATCAGTCCCGAGTCATCAGGGAGCATAGCTCCTTGCAGCCATACGTTATCCGGTTTGTCGGACACGGTCAGCTTCCGTTATCATTGCAACTAGAATAGCCTCCTAGCGTATTGCTCAAACCCTGTTTTTATTGAAATTATAAAAATATTAAGTTGTTCTTATTTGTTGTGTTTTCAAACTTCTGTGCAAAAATAAAAATATTAAAATGAAAGCAAAATGACGTTTTTATCATTTCTGTCACAAAATTTTAGTATAAGAATTTACCCTACACCAAAAAAATATTCCGGTTTGTGTGTTGTGAACAAGATGGATATCTCATCCCCGGAAATGGATTTTCTCATGTGTAATTTAACATGATCATGTCATGTGGGAGGATTTTAACCATTAATAATTAAATCAACGGTGATGATTGTGTAACTTTCTATTCTTATATTTTTTTTTTTTCTCTCCTACCTTATCACCATTAATTCACCCATGTATGGTTATGATTGACCCACATGACATGGTCATGTTAATTAGCACATGAGAAGATCCACTCCTTTTATAAGCCAGCCACTGCTCGTAGGTACTGAATCGCTAACGAATCTCTTAGCTCTGACCCCGAGGAGTAACCATCTGATTGTTGAGGGCCTTTCCAATGCCACACCAAATTGCAATTAAACAAGTTTGTTTATCCTAACTTAGGATGAATGCAGTTGAAAGTGGATTTAACCGAGGTAACGATATTACTAGAGTGGAAGGGGGAACACGCCCTGGAATAAGACTACTAGCCTCCTCATATATCAAGTGCTGAAACAATAGCCAATTCGAACTTGAAGAGTGCAATCCGCAACACACCAATGGAGCGCTTCAATCGGTACAGGTCCATTGGCCATGGACAACAAATTATCTACATTGGGAATCCACTTGTCTTGCTAAAACCTGGTGTTCCTCTCATCCCCCAGTAGAATTCTGGATCCATTTTCGATGAACCTCCACGAGTTCTCTATCAATTTCGGCAAGATGCATTCCTTGACGGATTAATTGATGGAATAAGATCCTAACCAACTTTATATTTATTAAGAACCAATTCAACTTCAAAGCTTAAAGCTGTGCGAATAAAGAAATTCCACCGGAAAGAAAGTGGGGGGCGACGAGGATCGAACCCAGACACGAGGCTCTGATATTATGTTAAGAACCAATTCAATTCAAACGCAAGCTGTTGTGTGAGACTACATTAATGATTTTATATATCTCAATAATATTTATTCTGAATGACTTAGCCCAGGGGGCATATCCCTATTAGTGAACAACTCATGCCCTATCTTCATGATCAAGGCACTGTTGACAGCTCGCATATATTTGAACCCCAATTTTTCAGCCTTCATCGAAGAGCAAACAATCTCCCATTTTACCATATGAACCTTTTCTCTGGTTGCTAGACGAACCCCAGATGAAGTTGAAGTTGCGGGTACATATGTCAATATCATCACAAATCTTCAAAACTTGGTTTATGATATGCAATTGGTCCATATATGCCTCTTGCAAACAACAGGATATGCAGTTGGCTCACTATCATATAATAGGTTTCCAAGCCTTGACTTGGCTGAGTAGTCGTTTGAATAAGAAGACCCAGCCTTACAAGGTTAAGAACAAATAAGTAAAAGGAGATGGACCATCATTATCAGGTGGCCTAATACCTTTAAGCTTATTTATGGTATTAATATCCAACCAATTCTGAATGCAGCTCCATCTCCGATCCCCTGTACCAGGATCAACAAAATCACATACTTTGAAAGAACCATTTTAGCCCTTTAGTTAATGGTGTTGATGGGTTCTGAATCATTCCATGGGGCAAAATGGACAAGCCAACCTAATATTTAATGGTATTAATGGTGGACTTGGATGGAATTATGAAAAGATCACAGCAGGGGTACTGATAAACAAAAAAACTATAAGCGGATAAGTGATTCAAAGCTAAACCAACGTTTTTTTTTTTAAACTTTTTTTTATAAAAAGAAATAAAAATGTAGCTAGTTCTTGAAAAAATTAGACTTTGATATTCTTATTTTCTTCTCTAAATCTTGATCTTTTTATTTACTTTCCTTATTTAATAAGTGCGACCATATTTTTAACAATGGTTGAACTAATATATAGTTTATGACTTATCTTAAAATCGTGTTTAGTAGTCACAATCTTATTAAAAAAATAATACAAAGTTAAGGTTCTCGCTCTTGGTTTTTTATCATTTACATTGTTTTTTCAAAAGCAATTTAAAATTATGTCAACTTAGTAAAAAGAGAAAAAAAAATGAAGTACCATTAAAAAAAAGTCACCAACTTCTTCATTTTTAATTATAAAAGATAAAAGATAATTATTGAATGTACAAAGGCATCTTGATATGAATGATGATCCTATCGTGAGAAAGAACAAAGGAAATTTGAGAAAAATGAAGTTTTGAGTTTATTCATCAATTATTTGTACGTACCCACGTTTCCAATTTATGCATGCATCCTCTACTACGGTTCCCACATTATATTTACCTAGTTATTGTAATGTTCCGTGTTGATTTGATTCGTTAGTACAAAACACAAGAACATTCTCATGGATTTATTTATCCTTAAGCAATGGTATTAATTAAAACAAAATAAGTCACTAGAATTTGTCTAGTGGTGCGTAATAGATTTTGTGTTCAATTCCTCAATGTATAAAAATAAAATAAAATAAAAACTGCATGGAGTTTTTAAAACATTTGGAACCTAGGTAATATGTTCCTAGGCCAAGGCATGTTAATAGGTCGTTTCTTGTTTCCAATTCAAATAAAACAAATTAGCATACATCACCATCCCCAAAGGAACTACAAGAAGTGCACGTAGGATTGTTTTCTACCAATAATATGTACAAGACTAAACGGTGTATTTGCTTATACACAACATATAATCCATACAAGATTCATAAAACCGATCACATTCAAGCATATATGTTGTTGTCCCAAGGCATTACATACTCAACAGATTCACATTTAAGCAATACTCATTACATAATAGGCATATAATAAGCATAACAAAAGTTGAGCCACAACAATGTTGTTACGGTGCACCATTATACAATTCATACATTGATTACAAAATAAACAAAGTGTAATAGTAATTCTAGGAAGTATGTTGCGATCACGGTAACTGTACCAGTCATACAAGTAATATAATGATAAAGAGTGAGGTTGTTATTCCTATGAGGATTGATGTACCAAGCACTAATTTATTCACGCAATCAAAATTGGATCGATCTTTAAGGTTTTCTTAAGAATACATTTTAAATTAATTAAACAGAAATATAAAAACAATATTTTAAATTTTCAAGATTAAGAACCAAGAACAATAATCAAGAACACAACTAAATCAAATATGCAAAAGTGTAGCTAGGGTGTTAATTTCCCCAATTTCATCCTAATTAATCTACTATTTTCTATAACTAACATTCAAGAACATGTTATTAACGATTCTTTCATAATTAATTAAACTTCAATCCCTTGATAATTTAATCCTGTACTTTATTCAAAGCCCTAATCCTTTAGTGATCTTTCCTTGAGCAAGCATTATAAAGTCATAGGATTCGTAAGCTTATGTCTAGATCATACAAACCCTAATAATTAACCAATCAGAATCAAAACACCAACATTCTTATTATCATGCAAGATTCATATGTTCATCTATGAGTGATCAATTCATAAACAAAACTAGTCGTGGGAAAACAAATTAATTGCATAACATTGAAAACGAATATCAAATTACAAGAAAGGAAAAGATATTATCAAGAATCTAAAGGTTCCATCTAACCCTAACTACAAAAAAACCCAGGATGACATAGTCAGAAAAACTAAGGCAAAAGATGAAAGAAAACTAAAGAAAACTATAGAAAACTTAGTAATTGATCTCCACGGTGAAGCTTCAATCTCCTCTTCCGCTCCTCAGGTTCGGAACGGAGCTTTTCCCTCTCTTAGGTCGCAGCCATTCGTGCAAAAATGATTCCAATTAACCCTAATCGTGTTTTTTATAACAAATGATCCATGGGCCTCCATCACGACGTCATTCGCTGGGTTGCTCGCTTAAGCGAGCATGCCCGCGAGGAAACCTGATCTGCTCGCTAGCCTTTCTCGCTTAAGTGAGCAGGTCAAAGAGGACGACATTGATTTTTAATTCTTGAAATATCACACTTTAGCTCTTCCTTGGCTTGAGTTTTGACTTCTTTGATCCATTAATGTTGTGATTTAGCATTTTAAACATTAAACCAATATAATTTGAAGTTAGTAACACATCAAATCATAAAAATTTAAGAATCTTTTGTATTTGACAAAATGTGTTATGTTCTCGACTATTTACAATGATACTTACCATACTTTTTCATATAAAACATGATGTATTTGACACCTATATATCAAAGTACTTTCAAGATCAAAAGCTATAACTACATAAACATTCGATTTCCATAATGGGAAATGATAGCTCGGGAAGTCAAGGTGGTGGAGATGAAACTATTGTTGAACATGAGGAGATGAAGGAATCCGACGAACAAAGTTGGTCATTCATGTAATTTTTCGATTTTATTGTTCTCATAATATTCCTAATCCTCATTCCTTACACAATTGACAATATGTTATTGTGCTCAAATGCTTCGTATAGTGTTATTTTAATGGTATTGGTCTTATTGTTCTCTTAACATACCCATCTGCTCGGGAATTCTTTTAATGGTTTCAGTTTTTTTTGTTCTCATAACATTCTCATTCTCTTAAAAGATAGTCTACCTTCTCAACATTTGGTTTTAATTGTCAAATTTTTCTCCTTCGCTTTTTTAATATTAACTATAAATCTTTATACAAATTCTTTTTGGGTAACCTAAAAATGAATGAGGTGCGAAAGTGCACAGTGAGAATGGATATCCCACGGATTAGCTCCTCCATAACAAAGTTATACTTGTTGTTATTAATGAGAAAATCAAGGATTAGAGTGGTTATGTTGGTGCTGGAGAACAACAAATTAGGAAACAACCTAAGCAATTGAGAGAAATCAATGAATGTGAGGGGTAAAGGAGAAGTAATGGTGCTAAAATACATGGTATTGCAAAACAAAGGATGATGGGTGAAGTAAAAAAGATGGCACTAAAATACAAGGGATTGAGTAAGAACTTGAGCAATTGAGTTAAACGTATGTGCAGATTAATAATGATGGCTTTGGGGTTGAGGAACAATCTCATAATGGAGGTGTTTAAATTGTTGGAAATAAAGGCTAGGGAAGACTAGGTCAAGGTGGTGGTGGTGGTAGTGGAGATGAGATTATAGTTGAACGTGAGTAGATGACGAAGAATAAGGAGCAAATTGGTAGTGGTAATGATGGTGTATAAGTGCAGGGGAATGAGCCACAACCATATAATGTAAATGTTAAAAATGTGGGAGATGAGAGGTCGGGAAATCAAGGTGGTGATGGTGGTGGATATGAGACTACGGTTAATTGTTAGGAGATAAAGGAAATCGAGAATCAAAGTCAGACATTCGTGTGATGGGTCTTCCAGTTGTCTTAACATTATTATTTCCCTGTCCTAAAAACTTTGTCATTCTTTTTTCGTGCTCAAATGATGGGTACAATGTTCTTTTAATGGTTTCAGTTTTACTATTCTATGAAATTTCTCTTTTCCCGGGGCATTCTTTTAGTGGTTTCAATCTTCGTATTCTCTTAGCATTCTCATTCCCTCATATGACAATTTACCTTCTCTACATTAGGTTTTAATCCTCGAATGTTTCTCCTTCTCTCCTTTAATACTCATTGCAAACTCTTATAGAAAAATCGGGTAACCCAAGAATGAATGAAGGCGAGCAAGTTCATAGTGAGAGTGAGTATTCTATTGATTACTTCTATCATGACAAAGTTGTACTCGTTATTGATGAGAAAATTGAGAACTAAGGTGGTAATGATAATGATGGAGAATAAGGACTTGGCAACAACTTGTTAATTAAGAGAAACCAACGAATATGAGGGGTGGAATGAAAATGATTGTACTGAGGAACTTGGGCAAAAAATTGGGCAATTAAGAAAAACCAAGAAATTAGAGGAGCAAAGTTGGGCGTTCATGTGATGGGCCTTATAATTGTCTTAATATTATTATTTCCCTATCCCAAATTTTTTGTCATTCTCTTATTGTGCTCAAAAGCTTCGTACAGTGTTCTTTTAATGGTTTCAGTCTTACTATTTGTTGGTCTCCTTGCAGTCACCGAGGAAAACTCAATGCGTTCCCAATATGATGACCAATTGTGCAAGTATATGCATCAAGTAATAAATGAGAGTTTCAATGCCCAGACTATCGTTCTCACGGAGAAAGTATTGTTAATATGAATTTTAAGCTATATTAATAAATAAAAAAAATAAGTTAAGCAATATTAAACTATTCTAGCTACTCATTCCCAAATATCACAGTGGCGTTCCCACTGTGACAAAAAGTTCAGATTAACTTAAAATAATTTCTCATGTCGTTATGTATTTCAAGTCCTTCCAAGGAGGAACGACAAATCATTAGAACATATATTTGTTGTGTGGTGTGAAATAAAGTAAAGGTAAACAAAAAATAAAATGAATAAGTTCAAGAAACAACACAGGTGGTATGATAAGCAAAATGACTGTTAAAAGAAAAAGAATGGATGCACTGATTTACTGTAAACCAGTTATAGTCTAGGCTCAGGACCTTGTCGAATGGACTTGTTCCGATCTCTTTCATTACCAATGTTGATTCCTCGAGCTCTTAGGGTAAAATGGTATACAAAATCCCATATTCCTATGACCACTTTGTTCCCAACAATTACTCAAAATAGAACCTTTAGTGAATGAGGTGGTTTTTTATTCCAAAGGCAACCAGTGAAAGTGTTTCCACACTCTTCACCTTCCTCCTATTGTCCAGCAATATGAAATCCACTCCTTTAGGAAGTTCTTTTCTCAGTCATGTTCAATTTCTATTGATACAAGATATTAAAATACATAAATAACAGAAATCCATTAGATTTAGTAATTAAGTTTCATTTATAGAGCATTTGCAGTTTCACAAATTATCTATTCTAAAGGAAAATTGGCTCATGTTCACATACATGGCTGAAAAATAAACAAAGTTTCAACAATATGAAATCCTATAGACCCGAGATACATAATGAAATAATAGAAGAAGATTAAAGAGAAATTACAGACTCAAAGTAAAAACATGAAAACATAGACTCAATAACATAGTGGTAAAATAAAAATGGAGACTTTGATGAAGATTTGCTCGTGTGGAGACTTGATGGAGAAAAAAAAGTGTAGAGTATTGTTCCATAAAAGCTTGCTATTTTGGTCTTCGTTTGATCATCTATTTATAGGATGGGGAAGACACTGATATTCTTGTGATTAACTCAGGTTGTTCCCTGCATCGTTGGATTAGGGACGTGTCCATCTCTTTTAATCTAACGAAGGAGGATGATTAAAGATGATGAATAGGGTTGAGCTGTCCTCTCTGCGTTGCTTTTCTAAAAATACATTATGATTATGTATTTTTGAAGAGTGTATGGTGTACCTATGCATATTTTGTACAAACTTTTATATTCTATTGGGAAGAACATGTAATGGGTTTTGTAATATAAACATTTGAATGCCCATGGTTTATGGATGTAAATATGTAAAAGACATTATGATATTTTGTTTTGAGATGTACGATGGGTAATTGGAAAGCCTATTCAACAGATTGTTAGGTAATGGACTCTACGTAAACTTGTTGTATCCATTATGCATGTCAAAGATGAACTAAGGAGGTTCTTCATTATTTGTTATTAGGGATGTGCAAAATAACAGAAAAACTGAACCGAACCATGGACCGAACTGAACTTAACTTAAAATAATCGATTTTTAAAAATCAGTTCATGAACCGAACCAATTTTTAGAACCATTTTCGAACCAAACCAAACTTATTTTTATTACTTTATTTTTAAAATTTTTTAAGTTATTTTCTTTTCAGAATAGAGTTGACCCGAACTGGTTCCGAATCGAACCAAATCTTTTCCAACCTAACCACTTCCGAAATGAACCAAATCGATTTTGAATCGAACCGTTTAAAATAATTCAGTTCGGTTTGACCCATGTACAAACCTATTTGTTATAGTATGTTGCTATTTATGAAAGTTAATGCACGGTTATACAATGATTAGAAAGTAAAAATATGCAGCCTATTATGTATTCATGGATGGATTCTAGGTTTGACTTGTTGATAGTTTGGATTTAATGTATAGAATTGGATAACTGTCAATTAGGTGCATTTTGCTAAAGTGAGAACAATCCCCAATGTCTCCAAATACAAAAGGGATGACGTCCGTTTCATCCTAAAAAGACGTGAGGTGAAAGAAAACATCAAATAATTTTACTTGGACACGGAATAATTGGTGAATTGTAATACATTAGGAAAGAAATTTTTTTATTAAAGTTTTGGCATAAGACTAAATGTGATTCAATAAGTTTCACTTCCGCATTTATTTGATTAAATATGCTGCGCTTAATACCATATGAGGTATGATAATACACAAGTCTCCATCTTTCTCTTTCATACTTCACTTGCTTTCTCAATGCTCACTTTGTGTTCTTCAAAACAACCAGCAAGACAACAACTTTCATAAAAATAAGAGCAACAACAAATTTAGGGACAAAGGAAACGGAAGGGACGACGACAACGATGTGGAGGGAGCCTTTGGATTCTAGAACGAAAGTGAGTTCTTTACGGTGGAGGCACAACGTGGGTGGGTGTGAATTTAGGAATAGTCTACTCTAGGGGTTGGAAAAGAGGCATTAGCGAAATTTCAAAAATAATAAATACATAATACATTGTATCGGTTTTCAGCAATCAAACCAAAAACTGATCTAATCTAATTAAAATATGCAATTTTTTTTTGATCCAATCTAATCTGAATTGGTTGATAAACACTCTTAGTGTCAAGTGAATTGCACCCAAATTGGTTGCACATAACTTGAACGCAATTGATTGTATTAGTTGCGTAAAATATTTGAAAATGACCTTAGTTCTATAATTTATTATTTAAATTACAATTTTAATTTTTTTTCCCAATTCTAATATCCAAAAAGTTAAATATATGTACGGAAGGACAGCAAGCACACTCAACACATAGGAAAAGCCCTCACATGAACACATATTCATGCGAAAGTCCGAAACAACACAGAGTAAGAGCTTCACCTTAGTAGATGATTACCTTATTTAAAATATAACAACAGGGATCATTTTTATTTCAGTGATAAATATAATAATGCAAAGTGCAAACCGTTATACAGCAATTTCAACCTAAGCAAATGCAAAGCTTTCCCTTAGAGGTAGAAACGCATGATGCACTCATAAATTTTTCCATCAGAATTTTCTTGCATTCAGCAATGCACTCGGGGAGTGTGCACGGGTTAATTGGGATGGCAAATGCAGACTCCGTAGGTTGTAGCTCCAAGATCAACATAACCAGCACCGTCGCCACAAAGATCATAGCCAACTTCTTAACAAAATTTTCTGCCATGGAAAACGATTGGCTTCCCCTTTAGAATTTTGGAACCCTTCTCTTCTACAACTATTTTGGTAATATTCAATATTTATAGACTCAGCAAAAAGAATTTAAAATAAAATATGAATCAAATTATTCTTCTCGTAACGTTAATGTATTTATTACTTAGAGAAAGTCAACGTACGCTGCCATCAATACGTTGATTTACGAGAACAGCGCCATCACTTGAGATATATTAAATTCATAATTAAATCAGGGTATTGGTATTTCGTAGAAGATATATTATTTCCTATACACATGAAATGTGTGGGGTTTGAATTTTTTTCCCCCTCCTCTTTTAATATAAGCTCAGATAAATTCTATATATTTTTATGTATATATAAGAGATAATTTTATTTCCATGATAAATTAATCTCTTAAATTATTCTTCTCGTAACGTTAACTGACGCATTGATGGCAGTGTTCACATTCTCTGAATAATAAGTCATTACTTCTCATATATTAAAAAAAAAGTCATTACTTCTCTACTAATTAGCTTGGAAATTGTAAAACCTCAACCAGTTAGTCAATTGTCTTTATCTGATTTAATTTGACGCTTTCATTATTGGTTATTTTTCATAGGCTAAACATTTAATGTAAAAACTTTCCAAAAAAAAAAAACATTTAATGTAAATTTTGTAGTTTGTATTCTTGAATGATAATTCATTCACACCTTTTTACGATTCCGTCACATCAATTCTCTCATTGAAATGCTGCCACGTAACATATATGCTACCTAGGGTAGGGTGTGCGTAACAACAAACAACGATTCTATTCTCAGGAAATATTTAACATGCTCCACGATTATTGAATCTGTTGGTGCTCCCTCTCACAACATTAATTTTCTCTTTCCTTTTTATTTCTATTATTTTTTTTATTTTTTCTATTTTATCCTTCTATTTACATTAAGGGACCACCTAAAAATGGTGGTCCCGGATCACTTTAAATAACCTCCTATTCTCAACTTATTATTTTTTTTTAAATAACTTTATTTTACCATTTTTGAATTTAAGAAGAATTTATCAAAAAAATATATTTAATAAAATAACTTATTTTTATATTCAAAGAGAGAGTGCATATTTAATAAAAAAGTTTTAATCGGTAATATGTATTTAAGGTTAATAATATATTTTGAGATTTGTGTATTTAATAAATAATATGCCATGTAATTTTTTTTTCTTATTTCTCCCCATTTGCATTTTCAAAATAAATCAATTTTATCATATGTTATGTTTAACCATTTTAATTCCTGGATTAAAAATAAAAAATAATATTTTTGAAAATGTTATCATAAAGGAAGAATAAGATAAATGATATTTTCAGTATGGGACATATAAAACTAAGGGTAAAATATATGTCATTTTAAAGGATATAAGGTTGTGTCATTTTAAAAGAGAGAAATAGATAGATAAAGGAGAAGAGAGAGTTGACAAAAAAAATAAAGGTGTGAGTGTCACCTCTTTGTGAGAGTGAAATGGTGTAAGTTGTGTCATTTAAAAGAATAAACATTTTTCCCTAAAATTAATCATATTTTCAGTGCTAATATGAGACTTAAGTAAAATTAATCATAAAGGAAGGATAAAATAAATGATATTAGATGAGTTCCTTTTTTCTATTTTTAATAATTAAGTGATGTACTAAACACTCTAGAATGAAATACATAAAATATCAGTATAATGAACCAGATTATGTAAAAAAGTTTTAATCGGTAATATGTATTTAATAATAGCTTATTCTCCTCGGACGAGGGTTGGAATGAGAGTTATCTTAGCTACCATTTTGATATCAGTATAGTGAACCAGATTATGGCTATCCAATACCTGGAGAGAGAAGCTGGTGAAGACTTTGTGTACTGGACAAACTCCATTCCTGGCCAATCCATTGTTAAAACTGCTTATAACAAGCTCTTAAAATCTAGCGAGCTTCCTTGTTATAGCAGTTGGGAGCGGATTTGGACTTGGAGAGGAATAGAGAGAATCAAATTTCTTATGTGGAGAATGCTTCATGGAAGGATGCTAACCAAAGAGTATATTAGCAAATGGAGTGATACTTCTAATTCCTGCCCTTCCTGTTCTGACTTTGTGGAGACTAATATCCATGCTTTTAGAGATTGCTAAAAAGCTAGGAAGGTGTGGTCTTTACCTCTGTTTCAACCGCTTCCTTCATGTTTCTTCAGTTCCACCTGTTTTAAGGAGTGGATTTGCCTCAATTTGAATGAAAAAAGTCCTAAGTTTAAGAACTGGAGGGATTATTTTTTTAGTGCCTGTTATTACATTTGGTTTTGGAGGAATAAAGAACTCCATGAAGCCACTTCCATTAGATCAGAGGATCCTTCTTTGTATCTTGCTGAATCGGTTGAGGAGACTAGGGGTTGCAGTAGGAAAATCTTTTCTCAACAGGTCCAATCTATTGCCACTTCCAGGACCCCTTCTACTTGGTTGGCTCCTCCACAAGGTATGTTGAAATTAAATGTTGATGGTGCTGCTTCCTCTGAAAGAGCTGCTTGTGGGGGTTTAGTGAGAGATTGTGACGGTAATTGGGTTAGAGGCTTTTCAGTTTTCATAGGGTCCTGTAACTATTCGCTGAATTATGGGCCATTCTATATGGATTGGAATTTGTCTGGAAATCTGGTTGGAAGGATATCACTCTAGAATCAGATTTTTCTCAAGCCATTGGCTGTCTTACCATGATTGGTAATGAGGCTCGAAAGGTATCTCTGGTATCTAAGATTCGGGCTATTTTGAATAGGGATTGGTCAGTTAATTTGATGCATATCCCTAGAACTTGCAATTTTTGTGCTGATTGGATTGCAAAGAAAGCTTTAACTGACTCATTTAGCGTTACTGTTATAACTTCCCCTCACAAGGAGCTGCTAAACCTCCTTGCTGCTGATTTGCTGGACCCTGGAAGCTTGTAATCAGCAGATGTTTGCTTGCTGGTTTCCTGCTGTTTTTTCTTTTTAGTTTTTAAGCTTTTGTTGTTTTGATTTTGTTTCCTTCCTTTCTGCAGTTTGCTGTAGTTTGTTTTTTTGTTTTTTCTTTTTCTTTTCTTGTGGGGCTTAGCCCCATGTATCTACCCAAAAAAAAAGGAATACATAAAATATTTTCCTAACATTAGTGTGGCTCTACCTCACTAAAAATGCTAATTAGGTTGGTTAATTACATAGCCGATTTGCCAATTTATTTTTGAATTTTGACCACAACGACAAAAAAAAACATGTATCGATTTGCTATTGCTTTTTTTTTTTTTTTGAAAGAAAGGGTTTTTTTCTTTTCTTGTGGGGCTTAGCCCCATGTATCTACCCAAAAAAAAGAAGGAATACATAAAATATTTTCTTAACATTAGTGTGGCTCTACCTCACTAAAAATGCTAATTAGGTTGGTTAATTACATAGCCGATTTGCCAATTTATTTTTGAATTTTGACCACAACGACAAAAAAAAACATGTATCGATTTGCTATTGCTTTTTTTTTTTTTTGAAAGAAAGGGTTTTTTTCTTTTCTTGTGGGGCTTAGCCCCATGTATCTACCCAAAAAAAAGAAGGAATACATAAAATATTTTCCTAACATTAGTGTGGCTCTACCTCACTAAAAATGCTAATTAGGTTGGTTAATTACATAGCCGATTTGCCAATTTATTTTTGAATTTTGACCACAACGACAAAAAAAAACATGTATCGATTTGCTATTGCTTTTTTTTTTTTTTTTTTTTTGAAAGAAAGGGCTTAACAGCCCAGATTTGCTATTGCTTTTGAGCTAGGGTTACTTGTATGAGCTTTTATTAAAAGGAAAAAGGAAAATTCAATTTAGTCATGTGCATTTCTTTTAAAAGATCTTTTGTGTTTCTCTTACTAAAAAATGTTTTTTTAAAAACACTTTTCTTATATATAAATTTTTTAATTAAAAAACTGTATTGGCTTAAGTGATAGACCTATTCCCAATGAATGATTATACTACCTGTTTCCACCTACTTGAAGAGTAACTTCTCAGATCTGATTCTCTGTTAGGGCAAATATGGGTTAGGTGAGCGTGCTCTTCACGTGTGTTCTTCTTCTTCTCTATTAGGGCAAATATGAGCGTTCTGAATGAAAAACAAGGTGGATCTCAGTTTTCTGAATCTGATTCTCGAGATGGCATGCGAAAGAGTATCAAGAGATCCAAGAATGGGGAGGAATTTTCCCCTGATTCATCCAATCGAGGAGCAAGTTTGGGAAATCTGATGGACCGGGTTCCGTCAGGCAAACCCAAGTCGTTCGCGGAGGCTCTTCGATCGGAAGGTGGCTTGTTGGGGGAAGACGATTCTTGGCATGAAGAGCTAGATGATGATAATAGCGAACCACTGGACCCTAAATTAGGTGTCATAAACGAGCTGGGTTTTCAAACAATATATGGGGAAGACGGCTCAGTCAGGTTTCGCTGCACAAAAGAAGCAAAACAGAGGCTTAGAAGCCCCTGGAAAAATGCAATTATTGTAAAGTTGCTGGGGAAAAAGGTTGGGGTTATGTATATGAAAAACAAGCTGGTCAGCTTATGGGCAAAATCAGGTTCCATCATAGTAGCTGACCTGGGGAATGACTTCTTCTCTGTGAAATTCTCGAGCCTGGAGGATCTTAATCTGGCATTAAATGGAGGTCCCTGGGTGCTGATGGGTCATTATCTGGCAATAAGAAGATGGGAGCCCTTCTTCAACCCCCATAAAGCAAATATCCATCGTGTGGCTGCGTGGATTCGTCTTCCAGGTATACCTCTTGAGTTTTGTGTTATCCCTGTTTTAAAGATGATTGCAAACTCTGTTGGTAAAGTTCTTAAGATTGATAAAACCACTTCACTAGGTGATAGAGGGAAGTTTGCGAGGGTTTGTGTTGAATTGGACCTCTCTAAACCTTTGAGAGGGGAATTCATATTGGAAGAGGAAGTATTTAAGGTGGAATATGAAGGATTGTACCTGATTTGTCTTCACTGTGGAAAATATGGACATAATTCTGAAAAATGTCCGGATTTTACTAAACCTGCTGAGAGCAGTAACACACAGGAACCAGTTGTTGAAAAAGTGCCACCTATTGCCAACCATGGTGTGGGACCTTGGATTGTAGTGCAAAAGAAAAAATTCCCAAAAAACCAACATCCAAAGAAATCTGAAGGAAAGGCGGATAGAGCTTTTGGAGATGATACCTCCAATAAAAGAGGCTCCAGCCAGGCTAATCAAGAGCCTATGATCAATCCTGGTCCAGCTGTTCCGAAAAATACCAATAGCAATTCAGCTGTGGGAGCTAGAATGAATGTGAACAAGGAGAATGAAGGGGCTACTCCTCTCAAGACTAAGCCTCAGGTTCCAATCAGGAAATCTCCATCAGCTCAGAAAAGGACTGCTGGTAAGTCAATCTATAAGCCTAAATCTTCTGAGAAGACAGAATCCTTTATTTTCACTACTGTTTCTAAGTCAGTAGGGAAAAGCTCTAACTCTGTAGAGCTCCCTTCATCCAGTAATCCCACTAAACTGCGTCCTCAGAATCATGTCAACACGATTCCGGTTTGCCGTCTCGGAAAAAAGCCTATTCTGATTGAGGCAGAGAAGGATCTGTGTGATAAGATTGTTGCTTCTAATCTTAGTGATATGCCTGGTCAAACTACTAGCAGTGATCTATGTATGGAGGATAACAAGCCTTCGGATATGGATACTACTCAATCTAGTAGTGATGTTCAATTGAAAAAAGGGGAACCTCCTGATAAAGAAGGGAAGGATGGAATGGAAATGGAAAAGAATTTAACCATGGATGAAGCTGCTCATATGATAGAGAGTGTTCAGGGGCTCAGTAACCCTGACCATGATCTAGTTATCCAATGAATTGCCTAGTTTGGAATTGTAGGGGTGCTGCAAAGAAATCTTTCAAGACATCCCTAAGTAATTTCGTAAGGAAATATAAGGTTGGCTTGGTTGCTATTTTAGAACCGAGAATTAGTGGGGCTATTGCTCAGAAAAAGATTAAACAGTTGGGTTTCAATAATTTTGAATTAGAGGAAGCTGTGGGTTTCTCAGGTGGTATCTGGATCCTGTGGAAAGAAGATGCTTTCAATATAAAGATAATAGAAAAAAATAGCCAGTTCATTCACATGTATTGCTCGATTAGTTCAGGGAATTCTTTTTTCTTAACTGTGGTCTATGCCAATCCTAGGGAGGATATTCGTGAGGAGCTATGGCCAAATATTAAGAGGATTAAAAACACTGTGGGTGGTCCTTGGGTCATAATGGGAGACTTCAATGAAATTGCTTCAGTTAATGAAAAAAAAGGTGGAGCCCCTGTCAATACTGCTAGATGCCAGAAATTCTCCTCTTTCCTTAATGATTGTAATCTTTTGGATCTCGACTGTAAAGGTTCTAAGTTTACCTGGAAGGGACCTAAATGGCTTCATCTTGACAGGGTTTTCAAAAGGTTAGACAGAGTTTGTGTAAATGCAGATTGGAGAGTTGCTTTTGATGATGCTTATGTTAGATCCTTGCCCAGGCTTAATTCTGATCATAATCCTTTGCTCCTAACCTTGTCTTCAAAAGAAAATGGTAAGAAGGATAGGCCTTTCAGATTTCTGGTGGCTTGGCTTGAGCATTCTTCCTTTTCCCACTTTCTCAAATTTGTTTGGAAACCTCATCTTAAAATTAACCAGAGCTTGTATGAACTGGTTAACCCTTTAAAGTCTTGGAATAAAAGGGTGTTTGGGTGTATTCAGATTAGAAAGGAGTTCCTACTTAATAAGTTGCATGAAATTCAACTGAATACCAATAACCACCTAGATCAGTTTAACTCAGACCTAGACAAGGCCCTCCAGGAAGAACTGAACCGAGTGTTGGATCAAGAAGAAGCTCTTTGGTTTCAAAAAGCTAGATGCAATTGGATAAAAGATGGAGATCGGAACACTAGATTTTATCATACGACTACTATCATCAGGAGGGCTAGGAATAAGATCCTAGAATTAAAAAATGATGAAGGTCATCCTGTTAGAGAAGAAGGAAATCTGAAGAAGCTTATTTTAGGGTTTTTCAATAACCTGTTCGCAGAAGAAAACTGTAATAGACCTTGGGCTGTCACTAGTGTTAACTGGCCTGGCCTTGTTGAATCTGATCTGAAGTTGATTAATGAGCCCATAACTGATCTTATGATTAAGGAGGCTTTTTTTTCCATGGGTGGCCTCAAAGCTCCTGGCCCTGATGGATTCCCAGCTCTTTTCTTCCAAAAAATTGGGATCTCCTGAAGAAGCAAGTGGTAGAGTGTGCCTCTCATATCTGGAAGAATCCAGATGATGTTAGGGATCTCAATAAAACCTTACTTGTCTTAATTCCAAAACTTGCTAAACCTGAAAGAATTTCTCAATTTCGGCCTATAGCTCTTTGCTCAGTGTTATATAAAGGTATCAATAAAATTATTGTTGGGAAGCTGAAACCCATTCTAAACAAGCTAATCTCCCCTCACCAAGTCAGCTTCGTTCCCAATAGGCAAATTCAAGACAATATTGTTATTGCTCAGGAGATGGTTCATTCTATGAATAGAATGAAAGGTAAGCGAGGCTTTTTACTATAAAGATTGATCTCGAAAAAGCCTATGATCGCATGTCCTGGAGTTTCATCCATAAAGTGCTTAAGGAGATTAGTCTTCCTGATCAATTTGTGAATCTCATCATGCATTGCATCTCTACTACTGAGCTGGAAA
The DNA here is from genome assembly GCA_032173675.1 of Gastrolobium villosum. Taxonomy (NCBI): domain Eukaryota; kingdom Viridiplantae; phylum Streptophyta; class Magnoliopsida; order Fabales; family Fabaceae; genus Gastrolobium; species Gastrolobium villosum. The sequence goes on along the minus strand of JAVKPL010008760.1, from coordinate 11,808 downwards.
TCCTTTGGAATGGTGCTAAGTCAGGCAGAATTTCTCCTAGCAGAGGCCTTAGACAAGGGGACCCCATATCTCCCTATATTTTTGTTCTGTGTATGGAGAAGCTGTCTCATTTAATTGCTGACTGCATTAATAGAGAAGAGTGGAAGCCCATGAAAGCTGGAAAAGGTGGTCCAATTATATCTCACCTGCTTTTTGCAGATGATTTGCTTCTTTTCGGTGAAGCTAGCATCAATCAGATCAAGACTATTCTGAACTGTCTTGCAATCTTCGGTGACATGTCGGGGCAAAAGGTTAGTTACCCCAAATCAAACATTTTCTTCTCTAAGAATGTTTCTTCTGAGCTGGCTAATTCTATTGTGGAGATAAGTGGCTTTGCTCATACTAGGAATATTGGCAGATACCTGGGCTATAGAATGAAGCATGGAAGAATAAATAAACTACATTATGGAGAGATCATGGACAGAGTAAATGGGAGACTCCAGGGCTGGAAAAAGAGCTGCTTGTCTATGGCAGGGAGAGTGACATTAGCTAAATCAGTCATTTCAGCTATTCCTATGTTTCATATGCAGAATAGCCTTCTCCCAAAGGGCATCTATGATGAGATAGAAAGAATTCAAAGGAGTTTTATTTGGGGAGACACTGATAATCATAGGAATCACCATGCGGTAAGGTGGGAGCAGCTCCAGATGGACAAAAAGCAAGGTGGTCTGGGGATCATCAATCTTAGAAAACAAAATGAAGCTTTCCTGCAAAAATGTGCCTGGAAGTTAATTCAATCCCCTGACCACCTGTGGGCTCAAGTGCTAGTGGCTAAATATGGCAGAAATAAAGAGTTGTTAAAGGAGGCATCTTCTAAACCGTATGATTCTCATTTATGGAAAAGTTTATGCAAAGTCTGGCCAGATATGTTAAGTAATATCTCTTGGCAGATTGGTAATGGGAAGAAAGTTGATTTCTGGAAGGATCATTGGGCTGGTCTCAACACTAGCTTAATTTCGTTAGCAATTGTTCCTCCTTCAGCTGAGACTGTTGATCTCAAAATAAACCATAATACTTTCTCTTCAGGAGAGGGATGGAATACGCACTTTCTCTTTAACCATTTTAATGAAAGTGTAGTAAACCAGATTATGGCTATTCCTCATCCTGATGGGGAAGCAGGAGAGGATTGTGTTAGCTGGAGAAATTTGCTTCCAGGTCAGTCTATAGTTAAATCGGCTTATAGAAATCTGACCTGTCCTAACTCCCTCTCTAGTGATAGCTGCTGGGACCGGATATGGAGTTGGAAAGGGAAAGAGAGAGTTAAGCTTCTTTTGTGGAAAATGCTCCATGGTAGGATGCTAACTAAAGACTATATCAGCAAATGGAGTGATTCCTCTAATAGCTGCCCCTCTTGTCCTGACCTAGCGGAGACCCTGCTCCATGCTTTTAGAGACTGTAATAAAGCTAAAAAGGTCTGGCTAATACCTTTGTTGCATCCTCTTCCTCCTGGTTTTTTCACCTCAAGCTGTTCCAAAGAGTGGATTATCCTCAATTTGAATATAAAGAATACCCATGCCAAGGACTGGAGGGACTTTTTCTTTACCGTTTGTAATTTCTTATGGTATTGGAGAAATAAAGAGCTTCATGAAGGCTTTGTAAAGAGACCTGAAGACCCTTCTCCTTGTATTGCTGAATCAATTGGAGAGTTAAGGTGCTGTAACAGAAAATTGCTAACAAAAGTTGATCCTATATACCCCCTCATCAGATCCTCTCCTGCCTGGATTGCTCCAACTCAAGGTTCTTTAAAATTAAATGTTGATGGTGCAGTTTCTAATGAGAGAGCTGCATGTGGGGGATTATTGAGAGACTGGGAGGGGAATTGGGTTTCTGGTTTCTCTGTCTTTATTGGTTCCTGCTCCCCTTTGCAAGCTGAACTCTGGGCTATTTTACATGGGTTGGAGTTTGCTTGGAAATCTGGTTGGAAGAAAATTATTCTTGAATCAGATTCTGCTCAAGCCATTGGCCTTCTTACCATGACTGGTAATGACACTCGAAAGCTACCTCTGGTAACTAAGATTCGAGCTGCTCTCAATAAGGATTGGTCTGTCTTGTTGAAGCATATTTCTAGGACCTGTAATCATTGTGCGGACTGGCTAGCGAAGAAAGCAATGGATGATCCTTTTGGTTTATCCACTATTACATCCCCTCACAGTGAGCTACTTAATCTTCTTACTGCTGATATGCTGGATCCGGGAGTCATCACTCCAGCTGCAAGATGCTGAGTTTGTTTCTTCTGAGTGGATGGTTTTTAGTTTTCTTTCTGTCTTGCTTTTTCCTGTTATTGTTTGTTTTCTTTTGTTTCGTTTTGTCTGTTTCGTGGGGCAATGCCCCATGTATTTACCAAAAAAAAAAAAAAAAAAAAAAGAAGAGTAACTTCTCTATACCAAAAAAAAAAAAAAAGAAGAGTAACTTCTCCCGGTTTTCGAATTCTGAAAGCACACGAATTGGATAACGAGCTTATAAATTATAGCTATCATAATCCCTTGACGTTTCCCACGTGTAGTTCTTCTATTTCTGGTTTTAAGTACCAAACCTAGCAACCAATATTGTTAAATCGCCTATCTTGTTAGACGGTGTCTCACTCCCTGATTTGCATTTTGCTCATCTTTCCATTTCATCATACTCAATTAAACAAGCCGTGACACTAATTAGAGTTATAAATTGTATGGAATCACTTAGCTCTAAGAATGCAATTATGTAGAAGTGAATATGTAAAGAAAGAATATAACTAATGGGAAATAATAATCTCCTTAAAAAATTGTGTCACCATTTTTTTTTTAAACCAGTGGAGCTCAGGAGATTGTCTCTACTCCATGAGATACAATATCTCCAACAATATGAGATTATTATTTTCCATAACTAATATGCCATTACATGTAATATATGTAGGGGTTTGCATTTGTTATTTAACATGACTATAAAAAGTTTCCTACACACATAATATTTTGTGGGGCTCGCATATTTTGAAGCAAAAAGAAAAAACTACAGCACGCAAAACGAATCTCTATAACATAACAGAATTACTTTTCCTATAACATAACTTTTATAAAACCTATATATATATATATATATATATATATGAGGCAGGATATTCTTACACTGGTGTAAGAGTTAGAAGTCTTACACTCCATCTTGACCATTGATCCACTTGTATCCAATGGCTCACATTACTAAAAAATTAGAGCCCTTAGATATAAGTAGGATCAACGGACAAGATTGAGAGTGTAACTTACACTGGTGTAAAATGATCCTGATCCTATATATATATATATATAGGGATAGGATCAACTTACACCGGTATAAGAGTTAAAAGTCTTACATCAAATCTTAACCGTTGATTTCCGTGCATCCAACGGTTAAGATTTATTTGGAATTAAAAATTAATTAATGAGTGAGACCTAATAAATCTTAAGAGTTAGATGTAGAAAATCAACGGTTAAGATTTGGTATAATACTTCTAATTCTTACACACACACACATATATATATATATATGGGGTTTACATCTATCATGTCACATGACACCAAAAATTTTCCTACACACACAATATTTTGTGGGGCCCACACTTTCTAAAAAAAAAACTAATGCAAGCAAAACGAATCTCTATAACATTACTCAATCACTTTTCCTACAACATAACTTTTATAAAACCGTATATCTATATATAGGACAGGATATTCTTACACCGGGGTAAGAATTAGAAGTCTTATACTCAATCTTGACCATTGATCCACTTGTATCAAATGGCTCACATTACTAAAAAATTGGAGCCCTTATATATAAAAGGAATCAACGCACAAGATTGAGAGTGTAACTTACATTGGTGTAAAATGATCCTAACCCTATAAATATATATATATATATATATATATATATATATATATATGGGTTCGCTTTCTCTACAGTCAATGTAGATAGATAACTTATATATAGTGAGCCTAAAACGACGTCGTTTTGAGGTGGAAATCAAGGTATTTTTGTAATTATAATTTATTTCGGGGTTATAATAGTCTTTTTTATCATAATTTTTTAATTTTTCAACCCAGAACGACGTCATTCTGGGAGCAAATGTAGATAACTTATCTACATTCACTTTAGAAACATTAAAGACTATATATATATATATATATATATATATATATATATATATATATATATATATATATATATATATATATATATATATATATGAGGTAGGATCCTTTGACACCGGTGTCAAATTTCAAATTTGACACCTCATCTGAGAGCCGTTAGATCAAAAAAGATCAACGGTGTCACATGCTTACAAATCAGAGTCTTTGATCTTTTTTGATCTAACGGCTCTCAGATGAGATATCAAAGGATCATACCTCTCTCTATATATATATAGGGAAAAATATTTCTCTGGCAACTTGAGATAAGTTTATCTCCGGTCACCCCAAAACTACGTTGTTTTATTTATTAGTTTCCTTATCTTAATTGATTCACTTTTGAATCGTTATGATTTCTTTTTTCTCTCTCTTCCTTTATAACAGTTGATTCATTTTTGTACGACAATGATTTAGTAGCCGGAGATAAAATTATCTCAAATAGCTTGAGAAATGATAAGCCCATATATATATATATGTGTGTGTGTGTCTGTGTGTATGAGTACATAATGAGATTATTTAGAGTGAACCGGAACTACCATTTTTCAGGTGGTCCCTTAGTATAAATAGGAAGGTAAAATCGAAAAAGTTGGAAAATAATAAGAATAAAAAATGAAAGAAAAAATTAATGTTGTGAGAGAGAATACCAAAAAATTCAGTAATCCTAGAACATATTAAATATTTCCGTACATAATGGGCTGATAAGTATATATTGGTTTCTTTGCCACTTTTAATAAGTAGGCAATGGTCTGTCAACCCACACCGCTTTTGCCACGTACAAAGTGTATTTCGAAATTTATAAACGTGAAAAACAAATTAATCCAATCATTTGCTCGTTCTGTTTTTAAACGGAAAAATATTATTTTTCCTTGGTGGTGTATCTCGCCAAAGATCGATTACTAGTGTATTGATTATTTGATTATTCATCTTCAGCTCACAAATAATTTTAGGAAAAAATATTTGTCCTTTTAAATGACACAACTTATATCATTTCATTCTCACAAAGAGGTGAGATCCACATCTTTATATTTTTTTGTCCACTCTCTCGTCCTTTATTTATTTTTTTCTCTCACTTAAAATGACACAAAATGATACACACTTTTTCCATAATTTTAATATTCTAATGTCATGTTTCTTGAATATTTGAGACTTGTTGATCGAAGGTTGGGATTAATACTCAAATATTGTTACGTTAGTTTCTTAAGCATATTTTTTCTTTTCATTTTATACTGTTATATTGCATCGACTATACGTTGGTAATTCCAAACTTTTTATTTAAAGAACAATCTAAACTAACTTGATTATTGTAAAGAACCACTCCAACCTAAAATTAAATTTTAAGGTTTTGGATATAAAGACCTTTTTAATTGTTTGTATAATTCTCTAGCACACCCCTATGTAATAGTCTTTTGGGCTTGAAATGTCGATATTACATACTCTCAATTTTTTTTATTTTACCGAATGCTTATTTAATTCCACACATGGGAATTGAATTCGTTCTCATACCATATAAAAAACCATTTCAACCCAAAATTTTAAAGTACTGGGTGAAAGCTTTATTAATGGTTTATATTATTTTCTAACAATTATTATGTTCAACTACTGACTGGTGGGGATGAATCGGATGAATTGACCTTTTTTTCCATTTCTAATCACCAAGAAGCTTCATATATGCATGCAACTGATGCAAGGGCAGCAAGCACACCCAATAATCTTGCTCGTTATCTAGAATAATTAAGTACGCTTGAAAATTCCTTAGGTGGCGTTTGGTTTAGGAGATATTTTTTGAATACTAGGGAAATGTAATTGATAGGGAAATGGTAGGAAACTGAGATAGGTAGGAAAATGTAAAAAAAGTTGTTTGGTTGAGTAAGATTTTACCAGGAAAATGAAGTGAAAATAGGGAAGAGTGTGTTTGGTTGAATAGAAAATAAGGATGGGTAAGTATCATGAATTTACGAAACTATCCCTTTTAACATATTTAAACATTGCCCTTTACCAAATCTTGTTGAAACGGTAATATTCATACATCTTCTTCTCCCAGTGTCCGTCTGGTGTGGTGTCTCTGTCCATCTTGCTCGTTGTCTCTCCCTATCGTCGTTAAATCACCTCAACTATCTGGAAAGGCACACGGTCGCGTCTGATAACCTGAACCCGCAGCGAGCATAAGCAAGGGTAAGAGTCGATTTTGCGTTGCTGACACTCCATCGCAAATCCGCAGCGAGCACAAGCAAGGGTAAGAGTCGATTTTGTGTTGCTGACACTCCATCACTACTTGAAATTTGTGGCTGCTGCTTAACCGGTATACATCTTAGACTAAAATGGTTTGCGTGTGTTTGTGTTTTGTCTGGTATTAATTTTTTTTATTTTTAAACGGGGGGCTGTTCATTCGCTTTTGTATCTCTCTGTTTTGTGCCATATATCACTTTTTTTTTGTGGGGTGTTATGTATCTGTTGAATATTGTTTGTTCATGGTAAGTCTGAAACCCTAACCTTTGCTTATAAAATCCGAACTGCATTTATTGGCAATGTGTGATAATTTTTTGCTTCATGTTTTGTTTCCTTCTTGGCAATGTTTATACCTTAGACAGTGGGTGACATTGTTGATTGCTTATAGATTTCAAGTGAATATTGTTTCGTTTGCTTCATGATATGATTCCTTCAAGTAACTATGGTCCTTTAATGATCAGCTTTTTGTTTCCATTAAGCCATTAACAAACTGTCCCGAACTAACTTATGTTTGGGATGATTTAGAAAATGATTTTTGTTTCTCCCCATACATTCTAGGGAATTTTTTAATAGAGGTTTGGGGAGGGGGGGATAAGGGGGAGTGTCAAAGCAATCTTACCAATACAGCTATAATAAACAGGCATGTATCATTACTTTTCCATTATAATGAACACTATTGGTACCTAAATATTATAGTTCATGATTCTGAAGTTAAGCCTTTGGCACCTCAATCACTACAGGCAAAGCATCAACCCTGTTTTTGGGTTGGCGATAGTTTCTACCACGGAACATAATGATTGTTTTCACATTATGAACATTTATCACAATCCCACCACTCAATCTTGCAAGCATTGTAGCCATTTCTTTTATTTTTTCCTTGGGGAAGTTGTCACAACAAACTTGCACAGTCTCATGAAACTTCCAATGGAGATGCATATTTTGCACAGTCTCTCTCTCACACACACACACACAGAAAGATAGTTTTCATCTTTTATCAACCCAACAAACCAATTTTCACTTCCTTATTGGGTCTCATAGTATTCAATCATCAACAAAACGATCATAAATTTTGCACATAAATCTAAGTTCAGGAAACTCTTACAAACTATATCATAAATTTGAATGCATAAAACTCAGACATGGTATGTGCCATATGATGTATTCCCATTTTCAATAGGAGACATTCAATTGCAAAGAGTCTTTGTCCAAAGCTAAGTTTCTCCTCCTCGGTCATAAGTTTCTTCAATTTCTTAGCTCTTCAAATTTCCCTCAAGGTTCATAGTAAATACGGCCTGCCTCTATCTCCCTTAGCCTTGCTTATCCTAAACATTGTGCGTTTTGCTACATCCAACAAAGTAAATTATTCAGCTGTGATGTCCTCCTTTTTTTAATGTTTTTACTGAACAGCTTGACCACAATCACAGTCAATTTCTGTATTGTTGTGCTTTTGTTTGCTTCATGATATGATTCCTTCAAGTTAACTATGGTCCTTTTGTTCTAAAAGGATCATAATACTGTAGTTGTAATGGTAAAATAAAAAATGCAAGTACTCCTTAAAAGTGTCTTAATTACTCATTATTATTTATTCCCCCCACATTTTATAACTTCTTGATATGCCAGTTTATTTTGAAGATGACTATCGTATGTTGTCCTATTTATGAAAAAATGCTGAAACTGGTATATATTAAAGTGGTATGTACTAACTACTATGAAACTAATATGGAACTAATAGTTGACTCTTGATTTGTTTCAGTTTTTCCTACTAAAGGGCAAAGGTGGGACTGTAAGTATCAAATACTCTTGACACTTGTGGGAAGGAAATATGGGTGGATGTGGGTATGGAACACCTGGCTGTGATAGCATGAGTTCGAGGCATTCTTCGGCCTTATCCCCATCGAGGGTGAAGATGTGCTATTGTGGAGTGCCGGCTGCCTTGCGTACGTCTCACACGCCAAGGAACCCAGGTAGACAGTTTTTTGGATGCGAGAAGTTTCGAACCAAGGAGGACTGCCATTTCTTCGAATGGTTTGATGAACCGTACTGCCGTAATTGTTTGAAGCACGAGAAGCACGAGAAGTTATTATTTGTTTCGCATATGATGACAATTATTATATTTGGTATTATCATGACAACATTTATAATATATAAGTGATTTGTGTAGTGGTATGGCACATTATTTTGCTGTTTCGGAAATGTAATTGATAAATTATGTGTGCTTGGTATCAATTTAGTAGTTGGACTTTAAACTTGTGATGTAAACCGTTTTAGTTATATGGAGTTCATTGGTCAATGTTTAAAAATCTGTTTCATGTGTTTATTGTTATTGCAATACTGTGAAACTGCCATATAGGCCTTTATTAAGCATGATGGTGGCAGTTATATTAAGTTCCCATTTGATGCACCGTGCCTATTGTCATGAGGCACATTATAGGCTGAAATATCTCTGGAATTCTTTATTTCTTATATGCTTAAAAGTTGAGAAAATATGTAGCAGGAAGTTTACATTTTTAAAGTTTACAAATCAATGACATTAAATTAAGGCAAGTTTAATCAATGGTCCGATTTTACAAATCAATGACATTAAATCATGATGTGGAGTTTGAATTTCTTTTCCACACAATTGCAATCCCTGGATGTATATAGTAAGATTTAGTTTCCAATATTGAACGGTATTACAATTCAGCATCATAACAGGGTTGTCATGGATTTTGTACTTTTGAAGTGTACAAGGTTTTGTTGTTTATTCTGCAAGAAGAGGCAAACAAAGGTGCAGTCATCTACTTTGGACAAACAACGGTGCTATAAGACAAGTTAACAGTATGCTTCCATTCAGTGACAATGACCTTAATTGTCAATATAATAAGTTGCACTATTTTAACAGATAACAAAGATAAAATAGTTGTTAAAATACAACCACATGACCAACGAACCACAACAGCCTTAATTCACTATAATGGCTGATACATATATGGTAAATGGGCCTGTCAATCCACATTGGAGTACTTCCTTTCATTCAGATGAACCTTGTATAATCCTCTGTCTCCACAAAAAGGCAGAAATCACAAACTTGACAGCATGGCTTTTTAAGAATAACTTGATCAGCTGCACCTTCAACGTGCTTGTTGCCATATAGGACTGTCAAATTAAAAACAGAGGTATCAAATAACATATACATGAGCATATACTTAAATTGAGCAGCTATAACATTAAATTATCGAGTAACCATATCCTCTGTACCTTGTGCATTTCCAAGGTCTCTTATATCTGTTAATGAAAGCTCCACATACACTGCCAGCATTCAATTTTGTAGTCAATAAGTGGATTGTTAAATTAAAATAGTTACACACTGACTTCAAACTGAATTGTGTCCACCAACTTAATGCATAATTGTAATGAAAAAATAGTTTAAGGGATTAACTAATGACCAATCTGATAAATAAAAAATAGCTTACCTTGTGATTTCTGAGCTTCTGGGAATCAGATACAAAACATATCAATCAATGACAATACCCAAAGTGTTGATGTCATCATAACTAAGAACCTTCAAAACATTCCCCTGGCCAGGCCTACAAACCACTCTCCAAAGGCATAATAATTTACACTACCACTATATCCTACAGCTAGGTGCATCTATTGTGCAAACAGTAATAGGTTACTAGGGAGTCCTAATTGATCAAACATGACAATAGTGTTCCTGCATCCACAAAAAAAACATTAGCTGGCCTCATGTTCTTCCAAATAACTAGCTATATTTTTCTGTCCTGATGTAGATTAACTAATTGAAAGTATTTTGCTTGTCCCAAAATCACATCAAACCACAGCAAAAGGAAACCATTACTAGTATGGCTATATACACATACACTCCAAAAAAGACTGCACACCCATTTATAGAGAATTAGACAATAACCCAGCCAACAGTCTCTTCTTGCGCTGCTCATTGCATTGCATGAAGACATCTGTCAAGGTTGAATCTTTTCCCATCAAGACAGCAAGTTGAACCATCTGATCATCAGTTAGATCTACTCCAGACTTTATCCAGTTCTTCCATAAGTGACATCCGCCTTGTGCTCCCATCAGCTTGATGTTGAAACATGCCAACCAACTTTTCTATAGTATTAGTAGTCTTGCAATAGTTTTGATTAATATCTTTCATAACATCAACAATAGGAGCAATCAATGGATTTTCAGGTCTATCACGTTTTTTTCCCTTCTTGACAGTAGCAAATAGACACAATCTGAGGGTGGCACAACTTCCTCAACTGGGATATCTGGCATCACTGGCTCTTCCAATGGAGTGGGTATGTAGTCCCCTGTAAAGTCTGATAGTCGTCAAAAGCATTGACACTCTCCGCATTGTAGTCAGCAGCCTGCTCCATTGCATGAATCGATTCCCCAGGCAACTCTGCATTTCCTCCGGTTGCTGCATCCTTGCCAAATATGGTTCCCAATATGTCAAAGTACGGGAATGGCTTATTCCAAAGACCCTTTGCAGTAGGGTGAGACTGTGAAATAAACATATCAGTTATAAAAGGAATATGCAAGGAATCCAGTAATCAAAGTGTGTAGCTATTAAATATGTAGGTGAGGAAATTCAATGTTACCTAAGCCCAATTAGTTGGAAAATGTCCTTCTCGACTTCAATCATCTTCTTCGCATCATTCCAACAGAAACCACTCACCAGAATGTCGGTCATCTCAGCAATAGCATTGTATTGTTTTTTTCAACAATTTCACCCTGGAGGTGATGTTGGGATAGCTTTCAGTGTACAATCGGGTATCCTGAGATGCATCATCTTCTCTATTGCATTAGAGAAGCCTGGTTAAAACCGTTCTCACCTTCTAAAACATCCAACTATCTCAGATCTAAGACAATAAATGAGGTCTTCCTCCTCGGCAGTGTGCTGCAGAACTGTAATTTAAACCTACTATTTGAATACTGGCTGTCCTCACCCATAACTTCTGAATCCAACAAATACAAGATCTGCCATAAGTAAAAAAATTCAGAAGGATACATAATATGCATTTTATGGTATGTGGGTAAGAATAATAATAACAACTTTGGACAATGAGTAACACCACAGACTTAAACAAACATTCATCACCATTTATTGTATGTATTTAAAGAGGTAGCAATTTTAAATGTAGTTACAACATACACGCAAATTCATTGAAGTTTACACAACCATCCAACACTAATGAAACATAATTTAACACATTCGTTCAATTATGTGCTGAAAATCAAGCACGATTCCTCCACGCATGTCTAAAACATGGTATGTGCAATTTCTAAGCATCACATTAGATGCATAGATGACTCCACATGAGTAATCAAATGGACTAAATTCCAGTGCATCTTTAGCATTTTGCATGAACTCTTCACCTTCCAATGGGTCACATCTCACGGTGATGTATGG
>JAVKPL010008759.1:0-34131 GCA_032173675.1 Gastrolobium villosum | reverse complement strand
ATGCATCGCTTTCATTAACCCGTGTTGCTAAGGTCTTTAGCCTATACGGTTGAATCCGAAGATACACGCTGTCCCCCGGAACAAATTGGACATCTCTTCGCTTCTTATCGGCTTGAGCCTTCATTCTATTTTGAGCCTTCTCTAAGGAGCGTTTCAAATCTTCCAATATAACTTCCCGTTCGGCCAACAAGGAAGATACCGCATCCACCTTTGCAAAACTATTTCCAACACGCAGCAGGTGAGGAGGGTCAACGCCATATAGGGCCTTGAATGGTGTCATTCCGGTGGATTCCTTATAAGTGGAATTATACCAGAATTCTGCCCAATGTAACCATCGAGGCCAACTTTTAGGCTTAGGCCCGCAAAAGCAACGGAGGTAAGTTTCCAAACCACGATTAACCACCTCCGTTTGTCCATTAGACTGCGGGTGATAAGCTGTACTATAATGTAATTTCGTCCCTGCTGCCTTGAACAATTCAGACCAGAATTTGCTTAAGAACACCTTATCTCTATCAGATACTATTACCAACGGAAACCCATGTAAACGAACCACCTCCTTACAGAACAATTCAGCTACCTCACGTGCTGAATAAGGATGGGACAGCACCATAAAGTGTGCATACTTCGTCAAACGGTCCACCACAACAAAAATGGTGTCAACCCCAAAAGCCCGTGGTAGCCCTCCAATAAAATCCATAGAAATTTCAGACCAGATTTGGGAGGGAATGGGGAGTGGTTGCACAAACCGGCCGGTGACAGATTTTGTACCTTGTTTTGTTGACACACCGCACAAGACTTGACATATTGTTGAATGTATTTCCTCATCCCTTCCCAATACACCAAACCCAGCACCTTGTTATATGTTCGGGCAACACCCGAATGTCCTCCCACTGTAGAGTCATGAAACTCATGCATTATCACAGGTATGAATCTAGAAGAAGAGGATAGCACTAACCGTTCCTTATAAAATAAGCGGCCTCCAACCAGTTTGAAACCCTCTTGAGCGTCCGACTGCAGCATCAAAGTTTGGATAATCTTTCGCAGCTTTGGATCCCCTTGCACCTCCTTATCGACCTCCTCCAATTCGGGCAGCTGAACTTGTGTTAGCAGTGAATAACACATGGTACGTGACAAAGCATCAGCTACTACATTTTCTTTTCCTGGTTGAAATTGAATCTCGAAATCATAGCCCAGTAATTTGGATGCCCAGCGTTGTTGTTCTTCTCCAAGCACGTTCTGATCCATTAAAAATCGAAGGCTCTTTTGATCTGTTTTGACTACAAAATGCCTCCCCAACAAATAAGGACGCCATTTTTTAACCGCAAACACAATGGCCATCAATTCCTTCTCATAGACTGACTTGCTCAACGCTGTCTTGGAAAATCCTTGGCTAATATAGGCCAACGGACGTCCCTCCTGCATAAGTACTGCTCCTATCCCCTTCCCAGAAGCATCAGTCACCACTGTAAACAACTTTGAAAAATCCGGTAAAGCTAATACCGGCATCTGGATCATTGCCCCTTTTAACTGCTGGAACGCAGCCTCAGCTGTGGGATCCCATTTGAACCCATTTTTCTTCAGTAACTGGGTCAACGGTTGAGCAATTTTTCCGTAGTCCTTCACAAACTTACGGTAATAACCCGTGAGCCCCAAAAACCCCCGCAATGCCTTAACATTCTGTGGGCTCGGCCAATCTACCATGGCTTGAATTTTGTTGTTGTCCGCGCTAACCCCCTCTGCTGTGATGAAATGCCCGAGATATTCAATTCTTCTTTGCCCCAACTTACATTTTTTTTTGTTCACAAACAGCTTGTGTTCTCTCAAGGCTGAGAAGACTGCTTGAAGGTGACCAAGATGCTCCAGGGAGTCCTTACTGTAAATTAATATATCATCAAAAAAAACCAGTACAAATCTCCTTAAAAATTTTTTTAATACCTCATTCATCAGGGCATTGAAAGTAGACGGTGCATTCGTGAGTCCGAACGGCATCACCAGGTATTCATAATGACCTTCGTGAGTTCGGAACGCTGTTTTTGGAATGTCTTCTTCCTTCATCTTAATTTGATGATACCCGGATTTGAGATCTAATTTACTGAACCAGCTAGACCCCCCTAATTCATCCAACAACTCATCCACCACTGGGATTGGGAACTTATTGGGCACCGTATTTTTATTCAACGCCCTGTAATCAACGCACACTCTCCAGCTGCCATCTTTTTTTTTTACTAAGATAACCGGACTGGAATAGGGGCTGTCACTATTCCTGATGAACCCATCCGTCAACAATTCAGCAATCAATTTCTCGATTTCAGTTTTTTGATAGAACGGATACCTGTAGGGACGGATATTGGGCACTTCACTTCCTGGTTTCAGCACGATCGAATGATCCCTTGTGCGCTGAGGGGGGACTCCCGTGGGCTTAGCAAACACATCGTCAAAATCCTCCAAGAGCCTAGCTAGTTCCTTCCAATCTGAAGGGAAAAGGCTGCTTTCTGTCTCCTCTCCTGGAATGGCTCCTTCGCTTTCAACATAATACCCCTGACCAGTCTTTAAAAGGGCCTTAGACATGGCTTTCAGGGAGGAAAGGGTTCTGGATAGGGACGGATCCCCTTTTATGACTACCTCCTTGCCCTGTTCTCCATACCTGAGAGTCATTTCTCTGAAATTTGCCCGTATCTCCCCTAACTCTTGTAACCAGTCCATACCCAGCACAATATCAGCTCCCCCAAGTGCGAACACGAACAGATCCTGAACCACCTCATGACCTTGAACTCGGATCTTCACTTGTCGGCACACCCCCGTACATTCCACCTTATGTCCATCCCCCACTATTACGTGGAACACCGGAATAGTGTCCACCTTGATTCCCAAACTCCGTGCCACCTCCGCTTTGACAAAATTACTGGAGGCACCGCAATCGATGAGCACTTCCAACTTTTCTCCCCTCACTTCCCCCCAAACCTTCATCGATTGATTTGACGTGAGTCCCATCATGCTGTGCAACCCTAGTTGCGGTGGCCGCTCCTCCTCCGTCTGCGTCGTCTCGCGATTTCCCTCAGCCTGATCCGTTCCCTGGTCCGCTTCGTCCTCAGGCTCCTCGTCCAAGATGAGGAGATGCAGTTGCTTGTTTGCGCAACGGTGTTCGGGAGACCACCTCTCTTCGCAATGGAAACAAAGTCCTCGCTGTCTCCGATCCGCCGCCTCCGCGTTCGAGATCCGACGAAAGCCCCCTTGATTCGCCGTCGAACTCCCCTGAGATGCAGCTGCCGCTCCTCCACGACCTAGGGCATGGGTTTTCGCGCTTCCCACGCTGCTGCTCGGGCTCGAGGTTGTTGAGTTTTGAGGAGATATTTTATGGAATGGGGCCTTGTACGAACCTCCTGGGCCACTATTTTTAAATGGGCCCGTGGCCACTTTTGGCCCAAATAGACTCCACCCTTCTTCTGCCCAGGCCCCATTTCGCTGGTCAATTCTTTGGGCCAGCTTTAACATGGAAGACAAACTCAGCCCAGGATTCATGAGGACTTCTTGACGTATGCTCAGCTTGAGACCGCTCAGCCAAGCTCCCTTCAACATTTCGTCATCCGTGTACCTCATGGTTCCCACGACCGTCTCAAATTCTCTCCTGAACTCCTCCACCGATCCCTTCTGCTTCAACGAGTAAAGAGGACCATACGGATTGTCCAACAACTCCGGTTGGAAACGGCTTAGCACCTCCCGACGGAATTGTTGCCAGCTCGCGTCCGGTTGATCCAGCTCCCACCAACGGTACCAGTTCAGGGCTTCTCCCTCCAGTACCAACATGACCGTCGGCACTTTGTCCTCATCTTCTACTTCGTTAACTTGGAAGTATCTTTCTACCTTGCTGAGCCAAGCGTAAGCGTTTTCCCCTGAAAAAATGGGCATGTCCAGTTTCCTCACCCTATGATCCATATAACCTCCGCCTCTATGACTTCCCTGAGATCCTTCCGAGCCGTTTCCTCCCCCTTGGCCGTGTCCGCGTCGCGGCCTCTGTCGAATTTCTTCTGCCCGGATTTGTTCAATTCCGGCACCTAATTCTCTGAGTTGACGGATGATTTCCGCCTGATTAGCGTCGCTAGCATCCATTCTTCGCATCAACTCTCCCTGAGCTTGCTCGCTACGTCTCACCCGTTCCTCCATTCCCTCCATATTTCTCGTCCTAACCATACCCCAGCTCCCAGACGGAGCTTTGATACCAATTTGTTACAAATACAAACAAAGAGAACGAAATAATTCTGAATATGCTTTTGTATTGAAGTTTCAGCCTTACAAATCAAGGGAAATATATCTGGTTCTCCATAGTACAGCTATGGATCTGAGTTTACAAGAAAGAAAATTAACAATAAGGGTTGCCCTTGCTTCCCTCTCCAGAAAACACACTAACAGAATGACCCCTTGGTAAAATCCACACCCCCCTTCCACTTCCTTACTAATACTCACTCCTCTAACTAACTTGCCATGCGTGGGATTGCATTGCTTCCCAACAGATTGTGTGACTCAGCAACCACCACTTGATTCTCATTGTTTTCCTGGGCCAAAGTTCCTTGGGCCTTCAACCCTCTTTTTCTCCTTTTATCTCTTACATAGACTTTGCCCAATTGGGCCTTACGCAATTGGGTCCTATCAGCTACCTTTACCATATTTTGATTATCTCCTGCTTCTTATTCACATTGATTACATTACTTCTTTGCAAGACTTGGGAAATCTTTTTATTTCATGTTTGATTGGCTACTATGCAAATTCCTTAATAGTGAAACTTGTGATTATTCAGTTTTTGTGGAATTAAATCATTTAGTAATGAGGATTTGCTTCTAATAATATTGGTCAAGCAAACATATTCTCTATCAGATTTTGATGGTTAATTCCTTCAATTTAATGGATTTTGGCAGCTTATTCTTATGTGTCATATTTGTTGCAGTATTCAAAATTTGTGAAGCCAGCTTTTGATGACTTTATTCTTCCAACAAAGAAGTATGCTGATATAATTATACCCCGTGGAGGAGATAATCATGTGGCCATTGATTTGATTGTTCAGCATATCCGCACTAAGCTCGGTCAGCATGACCTGTGTAAAATATATCCAAATTTATACGTCATTCATTCCACTTTTCAGGTACCCTTTTATTGCAATTTATTGACCTTTTCAGTCATCCACCTAGAGCTCCAAACTTTGTTAAGTTGAATCATTATTGTGATTGCTGCCATGCAGATACGGGGTATGCATACCCTGATACGTGATGCACAGACAACAAAGCATGATTTTGTATTTTATTCTGATCGTTTGATTCGTTTGGTAAGCTAACAGGGTTCCTTTGTTGCTTTCTTAATTTAGTGTGACATGGCATTTTGTTTAATAATTAATGATCATAATTCCTTCGCTTGATCAGGTTGTAGAACATGGCTTGGGGCATCTGCCATTTACAGAGAAGCAAGTAGTCACTCCCACTGGTAACCTTTTCTTTTTCAATACTAGCATTGTAAGATTGCTGTGATGATCACGTCCTATTTTTTATCCTTGCAGCTAAAGGTTTTAGCTGAATATGCTGAATACCATTGTGTTCTATTTGACTTTGCAAATGCTTCCTTCTCCTCCTTTTGCTGCCTAGTGCCATAGATAATGTGTATATTGGGGTATCTGGTTTCTTATATGCAGTCATATTGTTGCCACAAATTTGAGGAGCACAAGAACTACATGTTGTAAGCCATGTTCTACTAAAGTCCATGGTTATAGTTTTAGTTTGTTTTCTTTTTTGGTGTTAAGTTTCCATTAACCTATATCTTAGACCTTCTTGTCATCGTAGAGCTTGTAATATTACCAAATGAAACTGATTTAGGGCCCGTTTGTATTCACTTTTAAAAAAAGTCCTTTTTATGACTTCCTTATTTTAAAAGTACTTTTTATAAAAGCTACAGCTATTTAGAATTTTAGAAAAATATTTGATTTTTGAAAAAAATATTTCGCTTTTGACTTCTGCTTTTTTGAGAAGCTAAAATTTTTAGCTTCTGAAAAAAGTAGGTTTTTGGCTTTTTTTATGACTTCTGTTTTTTTTAAAAGCACGCATGACGCATCCCAACAGACTTTTTTCTTAAAAAAAGCAGCTTTTGAATAAAAAAAAGCCCATCCAAACGGGCTCTTAATATTGTCAGCATACTTGTATGCCAACCCGGACTACTTTAGCATAAAGGTGATGTTGATGTTGATTGTCAGCTTTCTTATATGCTCCCAATGTTTTATTTTCATGCCTCCTCCGCTCGATATGAAATCATGCCATGATGGCATGATATTCTACAGGAATCCATGTTGAAAGAAAACTACAAATAACTGTTACATTTTGATTTCCATGTCAATGAACTTTTCTTGATAGATTGGGAACCAAATGTTTATCATGTTATAGTACTTGATGGAGACGTGCTCTGTTTTCCATGATGGTCACTGCAGCAATTACTATGCTGAACTTAAAGCTTTAGTATCTGTTGAGATATATAAAATCATTAATGTAGCCTCATCCAACAGCTTAAAGTTTTGGGTTGAATTGGTTCTGTACAGTATCTGTCTCAATGTGGTTGTCATTCTTCTTCTTCAATTTACGAAATAGTGTTCATTGGTTTCATGTTTATACCTTTTTATGGTAACTGTTAATTCTTGTCCTCAAATGCAGGTTCTGTATACACTGGTGTGGATTTTTGTAAGAGGTTGTGTGGTGTCTCTGTCATCAGGAGGTATTAGTCTAGTCAAAAGTTGGATTCACTTGGGCATTTCATTAAACATTTTCATCCTTGCTTCCAATTATTGACTTAAATATCTTCTCTTAATGATCTTGAATAATTCAATAAATATAGAGAATATCTTTACGTTGATTTGGGTTTAGAAGTACCAAATTCATTGGATTGCATGTGGTGGCATTTCTTCACCTTGAAATTGTAATCCAAATCCACCCCTCCTATGTTTGATGTGAATTTATATCTTTTTAGTTATTAGTTTATTGTTTAGAAAAGCTCTTTGTGTCATTATATTCAGTATATGCTGCTAATTTCAGCGGGGAGAGTATGGAGAATGCTTTACGAGCATGCTGTAAAGGTATCAAGATTGGGAAAATTCTAATTCACAGAGAAGGTGACAATGGTCAGCAGGTTTGTCCATCCACATGTATGCTTTGGTACATATCTATGTTTTTTCATTTTTTGATCACTGACGTCTTATCCTTTGATCATTGAGCAGCTAATATATGAAAAGTTGCCAAATGATATCTCAGATAGGCATGTGTTACTGTTGGACCCTATCCTTGGCACAGGTTTGTCATTTGCTTGTTTTTTTACACAGTAGTTAGCATAATAAGTGGGGGGTAGGTTATTCTTACACCAGTATAAAAATAAGAAGTTTTACATCAAATCTTGGTCATTGATATGCTTGCATCTAACTGCTTACATATTTAATAAATCAGAGCCATTAGATATAAATAGGATCAATGATCAAAATTGTGAGTGTAATTTATACTGATGTAAAAGGATCCTGACCCTAATAAGGGTGGATTGAAAATTTTGATATTTGGTTTGCTGGTTTTCATTTGGATTAACCTTTAGAAAATTTTCATCTTTAGGTAATTCGGCTGTTCAAGCAATTTCTTTACTTATAAGAAAGGGTGTATCGGAGTCAAACATCATCTTTCTTAATCTCATATCTGTAAGTTACTGATGCCTTAGTTCCTCTATTTCTCTTGCCCTTTTCCTTTGCATTGCAATTATTTTTCTCTTGCTTCTTCCTTTTTCTGAGGTGCCCTTTTGATGATTTACATTATCTTCTCATCTTTTCAGGCACCTAAAGGTGTGCATGTGGTCTGCAAATGTTTTCCAAGAATAAAAATAGTGACATCTGAGATTGAGATTGGTTTGAATGAAGATTTCCGTGTCATACCAGGCATGGGAGAGTTTGGAGATAGGTACTTTGGAACAGATGATGATGATGAGCAAGTGGTGGTTCCTTCACAGAAGTTATAATTGGGACAAATCCACAAAATTTTAAGGTTGATCATCAGTACTAGTGAGAGATTTCCTCTGAAAAATGGGTTGAAATTTGCTCAAACATTATTGTGCTGGGGTCTCTGAATTTTAGTTATAAATCAATTTTGACTCTGTTGGACCTTGTATCATCATTTCATTATACTTATGTTTTGTTTACAAAAAGACGTATTGTGGAAATTCTCCAATGAAAATTTCATCCTTATTATACATATTCATTGTAGAATTTTTCTTTGAACTTGTGTTGGTTTCTTTTCTAGAATTTCATCCTTACAAAAAGCCTCTTCACCATGTCCTTCTTGAAGGAACTCTTCTATTGTCCAAACGTAACAGTAAAATTTTGAAACAAAAACAGAGGCTAGATTTTGCTATAGATGTCTTAATTGACTTATTTTTATGTGCATAATTATTTGATAAAGAAATGAAATTTTGGGTGGAAGGTCAACATTCTGTTCGAACAAATTAACAAACCAAACATGTGGTAAGTCTCATCAGAAGTTAAAGTAACAATCTAGTTAAAATTTATTGGCATATCCAATATTTGAAGTGAAGTTGATAACCCTTAAATATGAGAGTAACACATTCAATAGTTGAATATGTGGATTAACACATAGAATGCACGGATGAACCTATAAAAGCCGTATCCAATACAGGCTTGCAATATGTACAAATTAGCACACTTTAGTATATTTGTGAAAAAATATTTTTACGGCACTTCATGATTACTTATTTTAAATTTTTTTGGACGGAGTTAATTCTAGTTTTTTGTATGTATCTTATTTACTTCATGTACTTATATAATTTTTTTTTGAAAATTTTGGATTTAGAAACTTAGAATGTTATAAAAATTGTACTTATTTTCTAATATAATACTTGTTTATTTATTTATTTGTATAGTATATTTTTTGGGAACTCATTTTCTTATGTTGTAAGAAAATAGTTATCTCATATAATAGAAATAAAATTACAAGTGAAACTCATACGTAATAGGAGAGAAAAAAAAAAAAAGTAGAATCCACCTATGTTTTGTGTGTGCCAGAACTTTGTTTTTCTTATATAAAATGAGATATATATAACCCTATCTTTTAATACTTATAGTGTGTGTTTAAATATTGTTCGGTTTTAGAAGATTCGATAATGGTAGAAACCAGAAAGCATGTGAAAAAAAAAAAAAAACTAAAAGGGGAACTAATGGTTATCCAGGAAATGGAATGGGCTAATGACAGAAACTTGCATATAATCAGAAAATGTAGATTAAAAAAAATAAAATTACAGAGCTTGTGCCGCCAATCATTTAAAAAAAAAAATTAAAGGGAAAAGAGAAAAACAAACACACACACACAAAAAAAGAAAGAAAAAAGACAGGAAACAAAGAAAGAAAATGCAAGAAGATACTCAAATGGAAATTGTCATGGTACTGCCAAGTTACCCATAGGACCTGTTACACAATTAATTTATGATTGCCTCACTTCGAATAATTCATATAATATAAGCCGTAAGTGGAGGCAACCAAAGCATTGTTATGGTGGGTCACTTGTAGCAGAAGGATATTCCACTAAACCTATGCTCATATGCTATCTGTGACTAAATTAATGAGTTTCTGCTTTAAAGATTATGTATCAAGTCATGATATAAGGTTCACCAAAACAAATTATGCACATATATTATAGTTAATGCCACATTTATATTTGCAAAGTCTTTTTTCTCATCATAAACACTAAACAACTAAAAAAAAAAAAGTATGAAAAAGTTAAGCCAATTCTTGCTTTAGTGAGCCAGTAAGGAAATTACCAACCTCTTCAGGGGGAGACATTATTGAACTTGATATTAGCAGATGAAATGAAATCCATCCACAACATGTTTCTATCTACAAACCAATTTTTTTTTTTAAATTTACTTCTTAATCATCATTATTTTTTTCATTTTCTTTTACACACTTGTATGGTATCACTACAAGCTATGAATCCAAAAACAGTAGAAGGAAGAAAACAAAAGAAAAAAGGGCCGAAGGGCCGACCCAGTTCAATACTCACTCGTGAGTGTCTAGGGAAGGACATACGAGTCAAGCCTTACCCCCGCTTTTGCGGAGAGGCCGAGTCGAAGCCGGGACCTTGGACATCACGGTAAGCATGCTTACCACTTAGTCAAGCCGGCCCTTCAGAAAGAAGAAAACAAAGATGAAGAAAATTCTATCCCTGCATCTTCATCTCTTTGTAATGCAATTCCTTGCTATTAAGATACCTTGTGGTGGAGCAGTCATCTCTATCTGGCATCTGCTATGCATCAAGAAAGATAAATGTAGAAGCCCCATAGTTACTCTCACTTTAAATGTTCCTCTTATGGTGTAGTTGACCCTATTACTCTCCACTTGCATTGTAAGTTTCACACCAAGATCTCTAGGCAAAAACACCAAGCTGGATATGAAGTGCAATGGTTGCAACCTACTCTCCCTTCTTCTTTGAGTAAATGGCTGGATTGATTGTGTTGATATGATACTGTCTGAGAAGAAAAGCTCAACATCCAAAGACTCAAACTTCACATCAATTTTCCTGTTGGGGTTAGTCAAATTTGCAAGGAGAGTGAAGTCACCATTGAAGTATTCTGGTGAGTCAAAATACACTGCATTGAGGTTTGCATTGGGGATGTCAAATGTGGGGTTTCTTGGTTTGATGGCTAGGAAGATGGTTAAAGTTGCAACTCCAAAGAAGATTAGTGCAAGGCTGAATATGAGGCACAAAACTGCACCAAACCATATGACTATGTTGGTCCTTTGAATCTGAGGTTGTCTTAGTGTTGGGGTCCTGCTTGATTTTGGTGCATTTGATTCCAAAGAACATTGGTTTATGGGTTGTTTTGATGTGACAATTTGGTCAAAAGAGGTTGGCTTGATTTGCCTTGTGGTTGGGGGTGAGAGTGGAAGTAGAGGTGGAGGTGGAGGTGGGAGGGCAAGCATTTTTCACTAATGCTAGAAAAGTTCACTCAAATCAAGCAAAACAATGAGGAAGATATGGATGTGGAGATTAACATGAAGTTGTTTATTTGTTCTAAATGGAGTGATTGATTAAGGAAAGTGAAGAAGGGATAAAGAAGCTTTTAAATAATAGTGGGGACAATATGTTTTTCTAGGTATTGGCAAAAGGTACGACATGTGGAGCTAAAGTTGGGCAACATTGAGGTTTGTATTTTGAATGTTTATGGTATTGGTATGTGGTAATGTTTGAGAAAGTTCTAACGAATGAGTTGAACATAGTCCACACATCCATTAATTATTGCTCTTTACTTCAAGGTTGTACATTGTCCTCTCCATTCAATTAAGAGCTTGGATTAAGCAATTTGTCCTTTTTAACAGTGTTTTACCATGATATCAAAACTATGTGCATTGGATGTTTATGCACTAAGGAAGCATACCAGCCACAAAGTGGACAAATAATCACATAGAACATGTTTATACAAGTTTAATATTATTCAAAATAGATAAATTATACCAATAAAGTCCAGCACAGTTGGTAGATAGCTGGGTTCCTTAAGCATGCTGACAGGGGTTCGATCCCTGGTCGTGTGTATGAAAAAGGCTTTGTTGGGAGAGGTTTACCCACTTAATGTGATCTCTCGCCTCGGAAGAATTAGTCTTCGACTGTAGGCTTTATTGGGAGAGGTTTACCCACTTAATGTGATCTCCCGCCTCGAAAGAATTAGTCGAAGTTGGAGGATACCTTGGGAAATCAAAAAAAATAAAATAAAGATAGATAAATTATCACGTAACATAAAAACTTATATAACTATTTGACATAAATTAGCAAGAGATATTATTGATTAGTTTAACCTATTCAACTTAGGTTTACATTAATTAGTTCAGCTTAAAGTGAGGCTGAGTATTAAACGTCCAAATTTCATTTAAGAATAATAAAATAAAGAACCAATCATGTTGGATAGTGACCCAATTTAGTACAAATTGTAATCTAGAGATTTCGAAGAACAGTGTGTCAATCACAAGAATTCAACATGGGTAAGAAACATAAATTCTTTTCGGCAGAAGATATCTAAATATGATCATTAACATGAATTCAACACGAATTATAATTATACTAATTAGTTCTCATTCTTCTATCAGAAAAGAAAAGATCCGTAACATAAAGTAGCTGTCTGGATTATAATGTTAGGGGAGGAAAATAAAAGCTTAATTTGTAGTAACCTAAATTAGGATTAAAATATAAGGGTTTTATGTTTATTATGTTGTAGGAAAAATGATTGTGTAATGTTATTGAGATTCATTTTGCGTGCTATTTTTTTCTTTTCTTTTTATTTTAAAATGTGTGGGCCCCACAAAATATTGTGTGTGTGGAAAAGTTTATTATGTTATGTTAAAGAATAAAATGAAAACCCAAAATATAATAAGACTATAAATGATCCAATTTAAGTATTGATTTCCTTTGATCTAAAGCCCAATTCAATGAATAAAAGTACATTGAAGTGTGTCCAATTTCGTTGGCCGGCCCGTCAAATGAGCTAATTTGGAGCAAAACTTGATCAGAATTGAGTCATTGACATATGTCGAAAAATTATTGATTTAATTTGACTTTTATGCAAGCTACGAGGTTCGCAGGCTAACTTCTTGATCCAAACATTTTTACAAAGTATTAAAATTTATAATTACATGAAGTATTTATTGAATAAGATATAATTGAATAGAAATGTAATGAATTTTATAATGCCAACTTCTGCCTTTTGTTTACGGTTATAAATGCTGATAAATTTCAAGGAAAATTAGCCCTTCTTTGTCAATGGCTTTGTAGTTTAAGAAGCGGGGATTTTTACGCAAAAAAAAAAAAAAAAAAAAAAGAAGCGGGGATTCAATCCTCCCTCATCTTATTCTCCATTAATTTACTAGATAGTTAAAAAAAATAAAATTAATAGTTTGAGGATTGAATCAGGTAACTTAAGGATGCACCGCATAATTTTGAAATATCTGTATTTGCTTTTTTACTTGATTCAAATTTAGCTTTTTATAGGGAGTAATAAGATATTAAAAACCATTTTGTCATCTCTAAGATTTACCTTTCCTGGTAATAATAGTTTTATTTTCAACATCCGGGAACCAGGACTGTCCTAGGATCTAACTAATTGATTCTAAGGAAAAAAAAATCACAACCATTACTATAGATCAAACAGAAGAATAATACTTTGAAAGAGAGACCAACTTGTATTACCTTATACCAATGTTATTAAACTTTGGTCGGACTGGGTACAGGTACCAAGTTAATGGGTTATTGAATTAACCAATGCACCATTGGGTGAACAAGTTTGACCGCATTATATATTATATAATAAGGGGATGGTTATATTTATCACCGGGTAACCTTACCACCAATATCATCACCGTTAGATCAGAATTAAATCCAACGGTCCAAAATTATTCCATATAATCTTAATTTTTACTCACACATTTCCCTCTCTGTCTCTCTCTAGGTTTCTGCACATTTCTCTCCAAATTCTTCTCTTCGTAGTTGCAACTCTGTATTGAAATTGAAGGTGAGTTCCTATTTTTTTTTCAGGATCTATGGTCCACGCTGCCCGCAGAGGAAGAACCTCATGACTGCCAATTCCGTCTTTATTCGTACCTGTAAAATTACAATTAATTAGGAGTCTCTGAATACTTTAATTTTGATTCTTCAATTCTCCATTAAAAACAAAAGAAAAGTTGATGATTTCGCCGTCTCATCTTATTCACAAGATTGTGGTTATCATTCCATGATGTTTTTTATAGTTTTCAATCTGAATATCATGTTTCTCACACTTGCTGCTCGCTTTCTCTTCTCACCATCAAATCGCAAAAACACTACAACCTCGTGATGATGATTCGAAGGTTCTCAAATTTTAAAGGGGTTACTTGAATATACTTTTGAGCAAGTTCAAAATTTTCCAATTTGAATTGGGTTTGGTTTATGTTTTGTGAAAGGTATCAGATCAGAGAGGAAGATAAAGAAGATGAGATCTGGATCTTTCAGTATATTGAAAATGAATCTTTGAAAGAAAAGTGTTACAAGAAGAGTATTTATATACTCAGTTATTCTACTCACTAAAGACTAACCTAAACAATAGAATACAACTATAATCAGTTATAACTGAAAGGAGTTATAACAGAAAAGATCAGTTACACTTCTAACTGACTATCAGTTACACTATCATCCCCCCTCAAGCGAAGTGCTCAATCTATTTGAGACACGAAGCTTGATTCGAAAAATAGAGAATGAAGTGTTAGATATAGCTTTAGTGAGACCATCTGCAATTTGATGAACAGCAGGAACATGATGAACCGAGACAAGGTTGTTGATGACTTTCTCACGTACAAAGTGAAGATCAAGCTCAAAGTGCTTTGTACGGGAATGGAACAGAGGATTAGCACTAAGAAGGACTGTACAGAGATTGTCACAATAAATTGTTGGAGTTTTATTCATTCCAATATGCAGCTCACCTAATAGAGATCGTAACCACATGACCTCAGTGATGGTTGAAGCAAGGCAGCGGTATTCTGCTTCTGTGCTGGAGCGGCTAACAACTGACTGTTTCTTGGAGGACCAAGATATCAAGTTTCCACCAAGAAATATGCAAAATCCAGAAGTAGACTTGCGGTCATCAGGGTCTGATCCCCAATCACTGTCACAAAAGGCTGAGAGATGAAAATTGGATGATTGACCAATATGTAAGCCATGAGAGAGTGTACCACTTAGATAACGAAGAATTCGTTTTACAGCCTTCCAATGTGTGTCAAGAGGACAGTGCATAAACTGGCAAACCTTATTAACTGAGAAGGTTATTTCTGGACGTGTAATAGTTGCATACTGCAGGGCACCTACTACAGATCGATACAGAGAAGGATCTTGAAAGGCTGAACCATCCTTGGAGGATAAACGTTGACCAGAAATCATTGGAGAAGGCATAGGCTTACAATCTGTCATATGAGCTTTCTTCAACAAATCAGTGATATATTTCGACTGAGAGAGATGCAACTGTCCAGTAGAGGATTTATGAGCTTCAATTCCTAGAAAATAATGCAGTTGGCCAAGATCTTTGAGAGAGAAGGCTGTATTCAGATCTTTAATGAGAGAAGAAATAACATGAGGATGTGATCCTGTGACTAAGATATCATCAACATATACAAGAACATAGGTAGTTGCAGAGAAGGCATAGGAAACAAACAAAGAACTGTCACATTTGGTCGAAGTAAATCCCAGACCAGTTAATGTAGAGCTAAGTTTTGCAAACCAAGCTCTTGGAGCTTGTTTAAGCCCATATAGTGCTTTAGTAAGTCTACAAACAAGCTGTTTGTTTTGAGTAACAAAGCCTGGGGGTTGTTGCATGTATACTTCTTCAGAAAGCTCTCCATTTAGAAAAGCATTGTTAACATCAAGTTGATGTATAGGCCACTTTCGAGCAAGAGCAATGGTGAGGACAACTCTGATTGTGGTTGGTTTGACTACAGGACTAAATGTTTCTGCATAGTCAAAACCTTCAACTTGATGAAATCCCTTGGCCACAAGCCTAGCCTTGTATTTGGAAATTGAGCCATTTGGATTATATTTTGTTCTAAAAACCCATTTGCAACCAATAGGTGATCTTCCTGGAGGGAGAGAGACAAGCTGCCATGTGTTGTTGCGAATAAGAGCACTGAATTCATCTTTCATTGCTTGAAACCAGTGTGGTTGAGCAATGGCTTGTGCAGTAGTGGTAGGTTCTATGGAAGACAGAAAAGCTTTTGGTTTGAAAATCCCTGATTTGGCTCGAGTAACCATAGGATGTCTGTTGTTATGGACAGGAGATGATGATGATGCAGATAACTCAGTGATAGGTGCTGTAGGTGCTGCAGAGGAATCAATATGAGGTGAAACAGATTGAGATTCCTGTAAAGCAACTCTGCACACATTGGAATCCAAAGGTACAGTAGGCAATATAATAGTATTAGTGGTGCTAGTTGAACCTACATTACTATGGTCACGGGTGGTTGGAAGAGATGTAATGGGAGTTATGGGAATAAAAGGGACAGATGCAGATGCCGATGCAGATGACACAGAATAAGGTACAGGTATTGGGTTGAGTTTAGGAGTTTTAAAAGGAAGAAGTGATTCATTGAAAAGGACATGTCTAGAAAGCACAACTTTACCTGAAGCTGTGAGACACTTGTAGCCTTTATGAGAAGAACAATAACCTAAGAATGTACATTGTTCAGATCTATAGTCAAATTTGTGTTTATTGAAAGGTCTAAGGTATGGATAACATGCACACCCAAAGGTTTTTAGAAAGGAGTAGTCTGGACTTTGATGAAAGAGAATTTCAAAAGGAGATATGTTGTTTAAAGTAGGGGATGGTAACCGATTGATGACAAAGGTGGCAGAAACAAACGTGTAACAGCCCGTGTTAACCCGGATTGTTAACACACTATCGTATTAAGCCACGCTTAATTAAAATGCGGAATAACTTTTTTTCTTTAATTCAATTATGACGTCATTAACTTAACCAACTTGATTACTTAATCATTTTCATAAAAATACTGCCTGTATGTAAATTGCAAGACAACTAACTGAATACCTCATATATAAATAATACGTGAGTATCTAAAACCACAGGACTACAACACATAGCCTGGGTCAAAATCCTGATACTTTAATTACAACATAATTAGAAAGACAATAACACAATCATGTGGCATGGACAAACCCCATGCTCACCAAATAAGGCAACAATGCCCCAAAAGCAGTCTCAACATAATTAACATAATTAAACGGAAAACATAACATAACAGCAGTCAATCCAGCAGAACAGCATATCATACTATCAACTCAGCTCTGGCCTCCTGCCACCCGAGCCCTCAACATTACCTGATCCTGAAATAAGCGTCCCCAAACGTGGGGTGAGATCTCTAACAAGAAATCTCAGTAAGACAAGGGGTCCTCAAGGAGTCTCCACCCCAAGCTCACTTACATGTGTAATATAAGTTCAAAAACAGTATTTACAATATAAGTTCCAAAACTATGCGATGCAGCAATTAATCATGTCATGTGTGCTTTCAAATCTACTGGCCAGAGAAATGTAGGAATACGTCTATGCCTACATGAGTACATGGATACTACCTGCACCTCACCCACATGCTTCTCCATCTTGTATGTACTACATACTCAGGATTGCCGTCTAGGTGGACACCACATGCATATCATAATAGCTCATTACATATAAACAGCTCAACAACATTTCCAAAACAATCAAAGCATGTAACACAGCATGCATAAACCCATCCCTATGGGACATGGTGGAACATCAAAATGGCTAAACCGAGGACACGAAAGCTTACCTTGCAAGCTAGCTATCCAAGCCAAGAGTCCAACCACTCACTAGTCCACAAACAGCAGTATCACGATCTGATATGGACCAATAATACATCAATATTACAGTACAACAAGCATACAACTTAAAGACTACGCCTTTCCTTTACGTTTTACGTCTTAAGGCTTCCAACAAAGCCATAAGCCCTTAATCATGTGATTCTGACTTAGTTCATTAATTACAGAAGTTCAACTTCCTTAAACTAGGGTCCACACACACCCAATAGCTTACTGTTCATACAGTAAAGCTACTGTCTGCGCAGAACCCAGGATATCCGGATATCAGAAGGGGCATATCCGGATATGTCATATCCGGATATCACACTGGACATATCCGGATATGTCATATCCGGATACCCAGATCCCATATCCGGATATCAATATCCGGATACCATATCCGGATACTGATATCCGGATATCTGCTCGACAAATATCCGGATATCTCACGACAGAATGCAGTTTCTGCATTTCGTGAATATCCATCCCAAAGATCCAACTTTTAACACATGTACACGTTAAAGCATGCATCTTTAAGCATATACAAGTTCATTTAGGTGTTGGTTACTTCATTTTAACTTTTTACATGGCAAGACACCACCTTTAAGCAAGATAAACTTATGATCATGGTGAGGTAACTTACCAAAGTTCAAAACAGAGGCAAGTTGTGCTCTTGGAGCTCTCCCAAGGTTCCTCACACTCAGCCTAAGTAGGAGCACGAAAATGACACTTCAAGGTGGGTTCTTGCACCACAAGAAGGCTCTTTGAAGCTCACAATGACTACACAAAGTAGCCATTACAAAAGCTTCAAACTCATGCTCACTAACTACACACACAGGGGCTGGAAACTCAGGATTTCACACTCACACTCCCTCACCTTGCATGCTCTCAAGTGTTAAGGAGAGGAGAAGTGAAGGAAGAAAGCCAAAGGTTCAAGAAATGATGAAGGGGAGTGAAGGAGGCAATGGAACAGTGCTCCCACTCAGAAAACAGCAGCCTCCCACGTTCAGTATGAGTTTCTAGGGTTTTGTGCCCTCCTAATGTGCCTATTTATAGGCACATGCCACTAATCACACAGTATTAGCCTTAATCGCAAAGTAAAAGATATTGATCCCAAACTTTGGAATCTAGACCTACACATTTTTCTAAGATTTGTCATATTTTTATTTTATTTTTCGGAGCACCTTTCCGGTACGCGCTTTTCCATAGCCAGTATCAGTTCTGGCATCAGATTACGTCATTTTGACTTGAAACTTGTTTTACAAGTCCTACATAATATTCTAGTAATTATCATGCATTCGTTATAATTTTCCGGGATACTTTTCCGGTACGCATTTATACCGAGTAGCAGAACCGGTATCTGCGCTTTTCTTCCGAAAAGCGACTTTCAGCATTTTTACTCACTCAATATTATTATCTAAGCCCATTAATAATTATTAGGGTCAATTATGGAATTATTTCCTAATTATCATAATTAATTTACTAATTACCTTAATTAGCGGTGCGGGTTCTTACATTCACCCCACCTTTTTAAGGATTTTGTCCTCAAAATCAGAAACATACCTGTCTCGAAAGTCAGGATACTGTCGGAGAAGCTCGTCCTCTCGCTCCCAGGTACACTCCTCGGGACTACGCCCAGTCCACTGCACCTTGACCATCGGAATGATCTTGCTTCGAAGCTGTTTCTCGCCACGATCGAGAATCTTGAGTGGTCCGACGGGAGTCTTTAGGTTCTCCCGAACCTCCACGTCATCCGGCTGCACCACGTGCGAAGGGTCTGCTATGTATTTTCGAAGCTGAGACACGTGAAACACGTCGTGGATGTTGGCGAGGTTCGGAGGTAAGGCGAGTCGATAGGCAACTGGTCCTACTCTACCAAGGATCTGGTAGGGCCCTATGAATCGCGGGCTCAACTTCCTCACGCCGAGTGCCCGTCCAACACCGGTGACAGGTGAAAGTTTCACAAACACGTGCTCACCCTCACTGAACTCCAGTGGTCGATGCTTGACATCATAGTAGCTCTTCTGGCGATTCTGCGCTTGCTTCAACTTTTCCCTGATCATCTGGATCTGAAGGGTAGTATCTTGGACAAAGTCCAAGCCGAATAACTCTTTATCTCCAACCTCAGACCAGCAGGTAGGAGTCCGACACCTCCTACCATACAGCGCCTCGTAGGGTGCCATGCCCAGACTAGCATGAAAACTGTTGTTGTACGAAAATTCAACCAACGGAAGGTACCTATCCCATGCAGAACCCTGCTCCAACGTGCAAGCTCTCAACATGTCCTCCAATGTCTGGATGGTCCGCTCAGTCTGTCCGTCAGTCTGAGGGTGATAGGCGGTACTCAATCTCAACTGCGTACCAAAAGCCTCCTGCAGCGCCTCCCAGAACTGAGATGTGAACTTCGGGTCCCTATCACTGATGATACTCTCGGGCACCCCGTGAAGCCTCACGATCTCGCGGACATATAGTTTGGCCAACTGCTCTGTAGTGAAGCTCACCTTCACTGGAAGAAAATGGGCAGACTTGGTCAATCTGTCCACTATGACCCAAATAGAGTCACAACCAGCCTGAGTTTTAGGCAATCCCACCACGAAGTCCATGGAAATACTCTCCCACTTCCACTGTGGAATCTCCAGAGGTTGAAGTTTACTAGACGGTTTCTGGTGCTCAATCTTTACTTTCTGGCAGATCAGACACTTGGACACGTAGACCGCTATGTCCTTCTTCATGCCCGGCCACCAAAAATTCCTTTTTAAGTCCTGGTACATTTTTGTGGCACCAGGGTGGATAGTGAACCGGCCTTTATGAGCCTCTGCCATAACCTCCTCAGTCAATGGCCCTCGAGGAATAACAATCCTCTTCTGGAACAGCAGCAATCCGTCAGCGTTCCAAGACACACCGTCCTGGTTCTTTACGTAATCAAGGCACTCTCTTTGCACTTGCGCCTCTTTGATCTTTTCCATCAGCTCATTAATCACTTCTGCTGTTTCTAACTCAAGCAGTGCACCCCCAAACAAGGAGTTCACTCTCAAGTCTCTGAACTTCTCGATCACCTCGTAGTCGTTCATCATTAAACTGGATAAGCTCACGGATTTCCGACTCAAGGCATCGGCTACCACATTGGCCTTGCCAGGATGGTACCTCAACTCAAAGTCGTAGTCCTTCAAGAACTCCATCCATCTACGCTGTCTCATGTTCAACTCCTTCTGGTCAAACAGATACTTCAGGCTCTTGTGATCACTGAAAACAGCAAACTTCATGCCAAACAGGTAATGCCTCCAAATCTTGAAAGCAAAAACAATGGCTGCCAACTCCAAGTCGTGAGTCGGGTAGTTCTCCTCATGAGGTTTCAACTGTCTTGAAGCGTAAGCAACCGCTTTCCCTTTCTGCATCAGCACACAGCCAAGTCCTTTACCAGAGGCATCGCAGTACAACTCGAATTGCTCCGCAGGATCAGGAAGAACTAACACTGGAGCAGTAGTCAGTCTCTCCTTTAACTCCTGGAAACACTCCTCACACTCATGTGTCCACACGAATGGAGTCTCCTTTTGGGTAAGGCGAGTCATCGGTAGCACCATCTTGGAGAATCCTTCTATGAACCTACGATAGTAACCGGCCAAACCCAAGAAGCTTCTCACTTCTGTAACCGTC
The DNA here is from genome assembly GCA_032173675.1 of Gastrolobium villosum. Lineage (NCBI taxonomy): Eukaryota > Viridiplantae > Streptophyta > Magnoliopsida > Fabales > Fabaceae > Gastrolobium > Gastrolobium villosum. The sequence continues at coordinate 13,069 of JAVKPL010008759.1, read as the reverse complement.
TTGGGCCTCTCCCAATCCATCACGGCCTCAATCTTGTTAGGATCAACTGCAACTCCATTAGCAGAAATCACATGACCCAGAAATTTCACCGCCTTGAGCCAAAACTCGCATTTTGACGGCTTCGCATAGAGCTTCTTCTCTTTTAGCACTTGCAACACAATCTTCAAGTGCTCGGTATGCTCCTCCTCCGTCTTGGAGTAGATCAAGATGTCGTCAATGAAGACGATCACAAACTGATCCAGGTACGGCTGGAAGATTCTGTTCATGTAGTCCATGAACACTGCGGGTGCATTGGTGAGTCCAAACGGGATCACCAAGTACTCGTAGTGCCCGTACCTCGAGCGAAATGCTGTCTTTGGGACATCCTCCGGCTTTACCCGTATCTGATGATAACCGGACCGGAGATCAATCTTGGAATACACACAAGCACCCCTGAGCTGATCCAGCAAATCATCAATGCGTGGAAGAGGATACTTGTTCTTGATTGTCACCTTGTTCAACTGTCTGTAGTCGGTGCACAACCGCATGGTCCCATCTTTCTTTTTCACAAATATGACCGGTGCTCCCCAGGGAGACACACTCGGCCGAATAAAGTCTTTCGCTGAAAGCTCCTCGATATGCTTCTTCAGCTCCGCCAACTCTGGTGGCGACATCCGGTATGGAGCCAACGATATAGGCCCCACACCAGGCAATAAATCTATGGAGAACTCTATCTCCCTCTGTGGTGGAAACTCAGGAATCTCCTCAGGAAACACCTCGAGGAATTCCCTCACCACAGGAATGCCAGTGAGATCCTCCTGTGTCCCACTCACCAAACCTCCCAACATGACATAGCCAAATGCCCCTGCTCTCAAGGCCCTCCTCGCCTGCAGGACTGAAATGAACGGTGAGGAACTGGCTGTGGACCCACCCGGAGACATCACCACTTTCTTGGCACAACAGTCAATCATTGCACAGTTTCTGGACAACCAATCCATGCCCAAAATAATTTGAAGGTTGGCCATCGGCAATCCTATCAGATCTACCAAGAAATCACGGCCATCCCACTGAAACGCTACATCGCGATGAACAGTGGAGGTCAAACATTTTTCTCCGGTGGCGGTGGTAACCTGCATCGGTGGAGAAAGCACATCACTGGGCAACTCAAGCCCCACAGCAATAGGGGTAGCAACAAAAGAGTGCGTTGCCCCGGAATCAAACAAAACATCAATAACTGAACCGCCAATGGTAACAGTACCTCTGACCAGGTTCGGAGCTCTGTCTGACTGCTGACGATCAAGTGTGTAGACTCGTCCGGTAGTAGGTGGCACGGCTGATGCCCCAGTAGGAACCATCTGCAATGGCACAGCCTGCACTGCAGCAACTCTCGCCGTCGGGCAATCTCTGGAGTAGTGGCCCTCCTTGCCACACTGGAAGCAAATCAGCTGACCGGTAGAGCACGGCCCAAAATGTGACTTCCCGCATCCCGAACATCTGGGAGCAGGAGGTCTAGCAGTGTTCCCCTGAGCAGCAGTCTTTCTGAACTGGTTTGGCGCTTGCCTAGCCGCCAACGGTGGTTTGCCCTTGCCCTTGTTGGCAAAGTTCTTGTTCTTCCAGGGAGTAGAACCACCAGCGCTCTGTGGCACCTCAACCTTGGCCCTCTTGGCCTGACTCGCCCGGCAGTAATCCTCGATGTCGCGGCACTGCTGCACCAACGCTCTGAAGTCTCTCGAAGCAGAACCAGCGAGATGTCCAGCAATATCCTCATTAAGTCCCCTCCGGAACTTGGCCGCCAAGAATGTAGGAGTAGGCCTCGCCATGCGGAAATGAGAGAACTTGACCAGCTCATTAAACTTGGCCAGGTACTCGTCGACAGACAACGAGCCCTGTACCAACCGGTCAAACTCCCCCTGCTTCCTCTCCTGTGAGTCATAAGGGAAGTACTGACCCAGGAAGCTCTCCTCGAAGAATGGCCACGTCATCACATGACCCTGCATCTCGTAGACCTGAGATAGGTTGGTCCACCACTCATGGGCCTCGCCCTCCAGCATGTATGTGGCGAACAACAGCTTCTGCGGATCGGTGCACTGCATGATCCGGAAAATCTTGTCCAGCGCCTGTAGCCATCTGGCAGCAGCAATGGGATCATACGATCCGTCGAAGGTAGGTGGCTTATGCTTACGGAAAGCATTCAGCCGGCGATCGATCTCGTCACGATCCTCAGCAAGAACGGGGATAGTCTGCATAGCCCCCGTCAAATGACTACCCTCGCCCATCTGGCTCTGGGTGTCCTCCTGTTGACTTGGCGGTGGTGGTGGCGGTGGCGGCGGTGTAGGTGGTGGAGGACCCTGGCCCGCAGCAGGACCAGCCCTCAGCTCCTCCAACATGACCCTCATCATAGTCATGTTGGCCATCCGGTTCTCCTCCAGAACCTCTGCCGTGGTTTGCCGGTTCGCATCTCGAATTGCGTCCAGCATCGCCCGGTTCGCCAGCCTCGTGGCTTCCTGGTCGGCTAGTCGGGCCGCCTGCATCTCAGCCAATGCAGCCAGGACAGGATCCGATTGATCCTCGCTTGTACTCGTGTTCCTCCTTGGTGGCACCATGACTCTGCACAAGTTACACCAAGAATGAGTTGATCAGGCCCACGCCATGTGGTCACATATGCATTATCGTAACGCACACCAGTCAGAGTGAACACAAAGTAGACACGCAACGACACATCCTAAGTTATTGCAATACATATAGGCTTTTCCCTAGAAAGTGCTCTGATACCATAAAATGTAACAGCCCGTGTTAACCCGGATTGTTAACACACTATCGTATTAAGCCACGCTTAATTAAAATGCGGAATAACTTTTTTTCTTTAATTCAATTATGACGTCATTAACTTAACCAACTTGATTACTTAATCATTTTCATAAAAATACTGCCTGTATGTAAATTGCAAGACAACTAACTGAATACCTCATATATAAATAATACGTGAGTATCTAAAACCACAGGACTACAACACATAGCCTGGGTCAAAATCCTGATACTTTAACTACAACATAATTAGAAAGACAATAACACAATCATGTGGCATGGACAAACCCCATGCTCACCAAATAAGGCAACAATGCCCCAAAAGCAGTCTCAACATAATTAACATAATTAAACGGAAAACATAACATAACAGCAGTCAATCCAGCAGAACAGCATATCATACTATCAACTCAGCTCTGGCCTCCTGCCACCCGAGCCCTCAACATTACCTGATCCTGAAATAAGCGTCCCCAAACGTGGGGTGAGATCTCTAACAAGAAATCTCAGTAAGACAAGGGGTCCTCAAGGAGTCTCCACCCCAAGCTCACTTACATGTGTAATATAAGTTCAAAAACAGTATTTACAATATAAGTTCCAAAACTATGCGATGCAGCAATTAATCATGTCATGTGTGCTTTCAAATCTACTGGCCAGAGAAATGTAGGAATACGTCTATGCCTACATGAGTACATGGATACTACCTGCACCTCACCCACATGCTTCTCCATCTTGTATGTACTACATACTCAGGATTGCCGTCTAGGTGGACACCACATGCATATCATAATAGCTCATTACATATAAACAGCTCAACAGCATTTCCAAAACAATCAAAGCATGTAACACAGCATGCATAAACCCATCCCCATGGGACATGGTGGAACATCAAAATGGCTAAACCGAGGACACGAAAGCTTACCTTGCAAGCTAGCTATCCAAGCCAAGAGTCCAACCACTCACAAGTCCACAAACAGCAGTATCACGATCTGATATGGACCAATAATACATCAATATTACAGTACAACAAGCATACAACTTAAAGACTACGCCTTTCCTTTACGTTTTACGTCTTAAGGCTTCCAACAAAGCCATAAGCCCTTAATCATGTGATTCTGACTTAGTTCATTAATTACAGAAGTTCAACTTCCTTAAACTAGGGTCCACACACACCCAATAGCTTACTGTTCATACAGTAAAGCTACTGTCTGCGCAGAACCCAGGATATCCGGATATCAGAAGGGGCATATCCGGATATGTCATATCCGGATATCACACTGGACATATCCGGATATGTCATATCCGGATACCCAGATCCCATATCCGGATATCAATATCCGGATACCATATCCGGATACTGATATCCGGATATCTGCTCGACAAATATCCGGATATCTCACGACAGAATGCAGTTTCTGCATTTCGTGAATATCCATCCCAAAGATCCAACTTTTAACACATGTACACGTTAAAGCATGCATCTTTAAGCATATACAAGTTCATTTAGGTGTTGGTTACTTCATTTTAACTTTTTACATGGCAAGACACCACCTTTAAGCAAGATAAACTTATGATCATGGTGAGGTAACTTACCAAAGTTCAAAACAGAGGCAAGTTGTGCTCTTGGAGCTCTCCCAAGGTTCCTCACACTCAGCCTAAGTAGGAGCACGAAAATGGCACTTCAAGGTGGGTTCTTGCACCACAAGAAGGCTCTTTGAAGCTCACAATGACTACCACAAAGTAGCCATTACAAAAGCTTCAAACTCATGCTCACTAACTACACACACAGGGGCTGGAAACTCAGGATTTCACACTCACACTCCCTCACCTTGCATGCTCTCAAGTGTTAAGGAGAGGAGAAGTGAAGGAAGAAAGCCAAAGGTTCAAGAAATGATGAAGGGGAGTGAAGGAGGCAATGGAACAGTGCTCCCACTCAGAAAACAGCAGCCTCCCACGTTCAGTATGAGTTTCTAGGGTTTTGTGCCCTCCTAATGTGCCTATTTATAGGCACATGCCACTAATCACACAGTATTAGCCTTAATCGCAAAGTAAAAGATATTGATCCCAAACTTTGGAATCTAGACCTACACATTTTTCTAAGATTTGTCATATTTTTATTTTATTTTTCGGAGCACCTTTCCGGTACGCGCTTTTCCATAGCCAGTATCAGTTCTGGCATCAGATTACGTCATTTTGACTTGAAACTTGTTTTACAAGTCCTACATAATATTCTAGTAATTATCATGCATTCGTTATAATTTTCCGGGATACTTTTCCGGTACGCATTTATACCGAGTAGCAGAACCGGTATCTGCGCTTTTCTTCCGAAAAGCGACTTTCAGCATTTTTACTCACTCAATATTATTATCTAAGCCCATTAATAATTATTAGGGTCAATTATGGAATTATTTCCTAATTATCATAATTAATTTACTAATTACCTTAATTAGCGGTGCGGGTTCTTACAAAACGCATCTTCCCAATACTTGAAAGGGATGGATGAGGCTGCCATAATAGTCAAGGCAGTGTCAACAATGTGCCTATGTTTTCTCTCGGGTGTACCATTTTGTTGATGAGCATAGGGACATGTCAATCGATGGGTTATACCAAGGCTTTGAAGAAGAGGAGTGAGTTTCAAATACTCCTTTCCATTATCTGTTTGGACAGCTTTGATTTTGGTTTCAAGTTGCAGCTCAGCCATTGTTTTAAAAAGATTGAAAACAATAAAGGTTTGAGATCTGGCTTTTAAGGGATAAATCCAGGTATACCTACTAAATGCATCAACAAAGGAAATATAGTATTTTGAGCCATATGAACTATCAACTGGGGCTGGTCCCCATATATCAGAAAAGACCAATTCAAGAGGCTTGTGATAAGTAGAGCCAGACAATTGGAAAGGGAGTTGATGCATTTTCCCTTTACAACAAGCATCACAAATGATGGTGTCCATTTTATTTTCAAATGAAATTTTACAATGATTGAGGACAGCTTTTACAGTTTTGAAAGAAGCATGACCTAGTCTACTATGCCACAAGTCTAAGGCTGAGTTACTGTTTACAGTTTGAGTATGAAAAGCAGAAGGAACAGACAAATTGTGTTTCTTGAGAACTTTGGCACCATCAAAGGCATACAGTCCATTTCTAAGTGTTCCTTGGAGAAGAATCTCCTTGGTAACCTGAGATTTAACAAAGCAAGAGTTAGCATGGAATTCAAAGAATACATTGTGTTCTTTTGCAAATTGAGAAACACTTAGCAAATTCTTGGATAAACTCGGGACATGTAGTAGATTGGACAAGGTAAAAGATAAAGAATTGAGAGAAGAATGAAGGATGGAGTGACCAATGTGTTGTATGTTCAAGCTAGAACCATTACCTATTTGCACCGATTCTTGACCTTTATAATCTGTTCTTGCAAGAAGATTAGATGGATCTGGTGTGAAATGATTTGTAGCCCCAGAATCAGGATACCAAACTGGATCAAATGCTGAGTAAGATTCTGATACATCATCATTTTTGAACTGTTGAGAAGCATGACTTGAACCAGCTATAGCAACATTAGCATGAAGTTTCTGACTGCTATTATTCTGTTGTCCAGTTGCAAATGGATTTGGATAATCTTCAGAAAAACGATGGTGACACTCCCATCCCATATGGCCAAACTTGCCACATACCTGACATTGAGATCTGTTATTGCCATTATATTGATTGAACCTGCCTCCTTGGTTGAACCTGCCTCTATAGTTTCTGCCTCCTTGATTGAATCTGCCTCTATAGGATCTGCCTCCTTGGTTGAAGACATTTCCTCTGTTTGAATTATTGTACTGATTATTCGACCTTTTAAGCTGCACCTGTGCCATATTAGCTTGAAGTGACATGACTTCTGTTTTTCTATGCTTTTCTATTCGCTCTTCTTGAGCCATAAGCAAGGCTTCCATTTCATTAACAGAGTAAGAGTCAGTTCTTGATGTAACTGAAATTATAAAAGGATCATAATCCTCACCTAAGCCATCAAGTATGGCTTCAATGTGATCTTCAGTTGAAACTTTAGAGCCAACAGCAATGAGAGAGTCAACAATCTTCTTGATTTGAAGTAAGTATTTAGAGATACTCCCTTCTTTCTTCAAGTTCTTGAGTTGAATCTTGAGTTGCTTGATCTTGGCTCTTGTGTGTGAGGTAAAAAATTCCTCAAGACTTTGCCAGATTTCACAAGAATTTCTGCATCCAACTATCTTTGTGTGTAAAGAATCAGACATGGAAGCTAACAGCCAAGACATCAGTAATTGATCTTGCTGTTCCCATAGATCTTCTCCATACTCCAGTTTTGAGGCTTCATTGTCATCTGTGATGAATTTCTGCAGCTTGAATCCCTTGATTGTGGCCAAGGCTTGTTGTCTCCAAGGAAGAAAATTTTCTTCATCCAATTTAATCGATACTGGATTCGAAAAATAACGAATCGAAGGTTGAAGAGAAGATTGCGTAGCGGAAGTTTGTGAATCATGTGTCTCCATGGATCAAAGACGGCTCTGATACCATGAAAGGTATCAGATCAGAGAGGAAGATAAAGAAGATGAGATCTGGATCTTTCAGTATATTGAAAATGAATCTTTGAAAGAAAAGTGTTACAAGAAGAGTATTTATATACTCAGTTATTCTACTCACTAAAGACTAACCTAAACAATAGAATACAACTATAATCAGTTATAACTGAAAGGAGTTATAACAGAAAAGATCAGTTACACTTCTAACTGACTATCAGTTACACTATCATTTTGGCTGATCACTAGAATTTGATTCAATGTACTACTATCATTGAAGGTTGTATCAACAAAATTGCTTCTTGAAGAAAATAGGGAATGGAAGAGTTATAAAATTTATCATAATTAAACTTCTATCTTTATTGACTAAATATAAAAGGGAATAAACATGCAATTTTGATAGAGAGCATAGATGAATTTATCAATGTGTCATGTGCAATTGGAAGACCTAGAAAGAGAATGGAGAGAAAGTTGTAGAGAAGGTGAAGAAGAGAGAGAATGAAAGAGTAAAAAAATTAGAATTATAAAGGATAATTATGGGCCATTAGATTTAATTCTAATCTAACGGTTAGAAGATTGATTGTAACTTGTAAGGGTGGTAAACTTACCTGGTGGTAAGTATAACCATCCCCATATAATAAATATAGGGTGGTGGTAAGTATAACCATCCCCATATAATAAATATAGGGTTTTATAAGAGTTATGTTGTAGGAAAAGTGATTGTGTTATGTTGTAGAGATTCGTTTTGCGTGCCAGAGTTTTTTTTTTGCGGGGCCCACAAAATGTTGAGTGTTTAGGAAATTTTTATGGTCATGTTAAATGATAGATGATAAACCCATAAGGGATAGGTTATACTTACTACCTAATTTTCTTAGTACCTCTTACTACCAAATCTTAACCGTTGATTTTCGCCAATCTAACGGTTGTAATTTATAGGGTCATACTTATTAATTAATTATTATTTTGCAATAAATTATAACCATTAGATTGGCGAAAATCAACGGTTAAGATTTAATAGTAAGAAGTAATAAGAAAATTAGGTAGTAAATATAACATTTCCCAACCCATAAATATAATAATAGGTGTATTATAGCAAGAAAACTATTTTGGTGTGTTATAAAGAACCAATTCAACCCAAAATCTTAAGATATTGGGTGAGAGACTTTTTAATTATTTATATTATTCTCTAATATACTCCCTCATGCAAGAGCCCTTTGGGCTAGAAGCGTGATGTTACACAGGCCAAATTTTTGATTTACTTGTGTGTTTTTTATTTTAATTCCACTTTAAAGTGGGGTGGTGAGGATCAAACTTGTGACCTCCTAATCACTCAAACTCTGATAGCATGTAAAGAACCACTTCTGAGAGACTTTTTAATGATTTATATTATTCTCTAACACTAATTAAACTTAGATGAACTCGTCTTATAGATGCATGATTTGATTTCCCTTCTTACAAATGAGACATATTTTGCATTGAAAGTGGAAAAACCGGTTCAACCTAGAAACTAATACCAATTTAATGCCAGTTGGATCCGGTCTACAACTGATTCGTTGGTTTCCTATCGGTTAAATTGCAAATCCGATCCAATAACCGAAGTAAACTGATTGGTGTTCCTTTTCACGGTTGAGCTGGTCAGTCCGAATTTAACAGCTATGCCTTGGAATGCATGATGGGAATGTGGTTCTTCAATTAGTTTAACCGTTTTGATTTCGTGGTGAGACTTTATACCAATTCGAGTTTTGCTTGAATGAATATATGCTAGGCCATTGAGATGGAATCTAGGTAAGCAAAACTTGAGCACCAAGTGTTTGAAAGCTTGGCTTGTGCGTACGTGAACTCAGATTAATTATATTTGGTACTCAAATTGGGTATTCTCTGAGATTTAAACTCGAAAAAAAAAGGACTCGGCTCTTGGTCAGCTGAAAAAGACAATCGTCCCCCATATTCGAATTATTGCTATTTCTTTTCTTTTTTTTACATTCCAAACTAATTTACAAATCAAATATCTCTCTTTCTCTCTTTCACATTCCAACTTTTTTTATCAAAATAAAATTCTAACGGCAGTCCTTATCTCTTAGACTATATTTTAGAATACATATTAGGAGTATATTTTTCTTATGTCGTAGTAAAAAAATTATCTCATGTTGTAGAAATAAAAATATAAGTGGGACCCATGGGTAAGAGGAGAGAGAAAAAAGAGTGTGGATAGAAAAGTTGTTTATCTCATATAAAATGAGATAAACATAACCGTACATATTAATTAATATTGGTTGTTAAACCAAATAGAAGCATATATTCGCCCTCGAAAATTTAATACTATCGTATCAAATAAAGAAGCATGAACTCTATAACTTATTATAGAAGACAAAGCATTAAGCATCAGAATACTGCTTTTGGCATGAGTATTGGCTGTTGCACATAAGGTACTTCTCATTGCTTATATATACTTTCCCTGAGTGGCTAGGTGAATTAACACAAGCTCTCTACATCAATCTATATTAAACATGGCTGAAATAGCGGTGAACCTGGTGATGGACAAGTTGATTCCATTACTGAGGTATGAAGTGGGAGAACTGAGAAAGGTGCACACGCAGGTGAGGTTCATCAAAGATCAACTAGGCCTAATAAAAGCATACTTGAGAGATGCAGATGTGAAGGCAGAGAAAGAAGACAAAAGCGACGTAGTGAAAGAGTGGGTGAAGCAAGTTAGGGAAGTTGCACATAGCATAGAAGATGCCATCGATGAGTACTTGCTCCAAGTTGCACAGCGTCGCCAAAAACGTGGCATCGCTGGTGTTGTTGAGAAAATTGTTAGGCTGCTCAGAAGCATAGAACCACGCCATGCCATTACGTCACAGATTCGTGACATTAACAAAATGATAGAAACACTTGACAAAAGGAAAAACACGTTGGGGTTCAATCCTTCTTCTGATTCAGAATCATGCACTAGTTCTCTTCATCACGGTCATGACCTTCGAGACGGAGCTCTTTTCCTTGAGGATGAACAGGTTGTCGGAATCAATGATACAAGAAAGAAACTCAAAAGCTTGCTGCTTGATGAAGATAGCAGACGCACCGTCATCGCAGTAGTTGGCACAGGAGGACTTGGTAATGTTCTTCTCCAAATCTTGCAACCATGTGCTCTCTGTTAACTTTCCCTTATCACTCATTTACTATATCTCTTACTAATTTAATCAATTAAATATTAGGTGAAGGTCATATAACTTCCTAAACTATAATCGTTGGATGGACAGAAATCAATGACTAGGAGAGAGAGTAAGACTTATAAATCTTACTCTTGACTCAAATGATCCCTCCCTATATATATATATATATATATATATATATATATATATATATATATATATATATATATAGGTTTAGCGGATGACTGCACATAAGGTTTGGTGCAGTCATATAAAACTACGTCATTTTATAACGTGAAAGCATTAAATATGGAAAATAATAACCATACAATGGTGGAAATAAATATAAAACATTAAATATGGGGAATCATAAATAAATATAATATTTTATTTTTTATAATTAATTTTAAACACGAACTTCCTTTTTTTCCACCCAAAACAACGTAGTTTTTATGTGACTGAACCAATGCTTATATGCAGACACATTACAAATCATTTTGCCATATATATATATATATATATATATATATGGGGAGGGATCTTTTGACTCAGAGTAAGATTTAAAAGTCTTACTTCTCATCATAGCCATTGATTTCCGTTCATGTAACGGTTTTAATTTAATAAGTTATTACAATTAATTAATTATTAATTTTAAATAAATGATAACCATCAAATGAACGGAAATCAATGGTTAAGATGAGGAGTAAGATTTGTAAATCTTACTCTAGAGTCAAATGATCCCTACCCTATATATATATATTTCTCTTTATGATTAAGAAGTAAAATGTTTTAATGTAAAATGGTTGGATGAACGGAAAACAATTTTAATGTAGAAATAAAAATAAATTAAAATGTTTAATAGCCAAACATTAATAATTAAGAAGTTCTCGGTTCAAGTGTAATTTATTTAAATTCTTATAATTCCTTTTTTTTTTAGTAATAATTCCTGTAAATCCTTTACATGTTCACGAAGGTAAAACAACGATCACAAAGAAACTATTCGAGAAGGAGAAGGATAAGAGGTTCGATTGTGGCGCTTGGGTGAGTGTATCTAGCACGTTCAAGGAGAAAACGATATTAAAGTCAATGTTGCAGAGCTTATATGACAAGAAGGACGAAGACGATGACTCTCAGACCAAGTTGATTGAACAAATGAACAAGGCCACCCTGATAAGAAAAGTGAGAGAACACTTGCAAGAAAAAAGCTACATGATTGTATTTGACGATGTTTGGGAAGAAGATTTTTGGGGGAGTGTGGAACATGCATTACTAGAGAACAAAAAAAGGAGCAGGGTAATCATCACAACAAGACACATGGGTGTTGCTGAGTTTTGCAAACGTTCTGCACATGTTCATATCCACGAGTTGCAAAGTCTCTGTCCAAGTGATGCTATGGATCTGTTCAATCTGAAGGCATTTCATCAGCTTAAGCCTGAAGGGTATTCAACAGAATTGATGAAATTGTCAGAAGACATCGTGAAGAAGTGTGATGGAGTGCCACTCGCAATTGCGGCCATTGCTGGCCTACTTTCCACAAAGAAGAACAACTTTTCTGAATGGAAGAAGGTTCATGATAGTCTTGGTTCAAAACTAGCAAGCGATCCTCATCTCAAAAGCTTCCATCGAGTCTTATCAGAAAGTTACAATGATCTCCCTTTCCACCTAAAGCCATGCCTCTTGTATTTTGGCATTTTTCCTGATGAATACTCCATTAGCTCCACGAGACTTATACGTCTATGGATAGCAGAAGGAATGGTGAATGTAAAAGAGAATGAAAACCGTACCCTAGAGGAAGTTGCAGGAGAATACTTGGATGAGTTGATACGTAGGAGTCTAGTTACAGTGTCCTCTGAGTTTTTCGATGGCAGACCCAGAATCCTTAGGGTGCATGATCTGTTGCATGACTTTATTATGGACAAGTGTGAGGAGATGGACTTTTGCCAAGTGATAAAAGGTGAAAACTTCACCTTCAATTCAACAACTCGACGATTGTCAATCCAATTTCAAGGTAGCGGATAATATGCTGTTCTTGCAAGAGCTGCTGCAGCAAATCTTGATCGAGTGCGCTTTTGTTTTGCTTTTAACTTGGAGGAGCTCCCAAGGTCTCTGTTGAAATCATTCCTCTCCAATTTCAAGCTCTTGGTTGGATTAGACTTTGAAGATTCCCCTCTCGATGATCTTCCTGAATCGGTTGGAAACTTGTTGCATTTGAAGTATTTGAACTTAAGGAATACTAGAATCAAGTACCTTCCAAAGTTCATTGGCAAGCTTCAGAAGCTACTTTCTCTGGACCTGAAATATACTCAAGTGCGAGAATTACCTAAAGAGGTTAACAAACTCATCAAGCTGCGCCATCTTCTAGCTTATTCTGACAACGAGGAAATCGATTTCAGTACAGCATCCATGCAAGGAGTTGTGATAAAGGAAGGGATTGGGCATCTAAAGGACCTGCAGCAGCTATTCAGGGTTGATATGACTAATGGGGACGACCTAATCAAGGAAGTGCAAAGTTTGAAGCAGTTGAGGGGATTTGGCATTATCAAGCTAAGAAGACATAATGGAAAACCATTATGTATTGCAATTGAAGGCATGACGCGTCTTCAGT
>JAVKPL010008758.1:0-34626 GCA_032173675.1 Gastrolobium villosum | reverse complement strand
TAAGTAGTGAAAAACAAAAATAAAAATAGAAATGCTGGGTTGCTCCCAACTAGCGCGTGTTTAACGTCCCGAGCCTGACGGTTACCTCATTAAGTCTCAATGGATTTAAGGCGCAGGGCCACAATCTGTTTCACCACTGGTCCTCCATGAAAGAACTTCAGCCTAGAGCCATTGACCTTGAAGGGTCTGTCTTCCTCCATGGGAGATATTTCAACAGTGCCATATGGAAAAACCTTTTTAACCACAAAAGGACCTGTCCATCTGGATTTCAATTTCCCTGGAAAAAGCTTCAGTCGGGAGTTGTACAACAACACCTGTTGGCCAGGCTCAAACTCCTTGTGGACAATCTTGCTATCATGGTATTTCTTGGCCTTTTCTTTGTATATTCTGGCACTTTCAAAAGCAGAATTCCTGAACTCATCAAGCTCTAACAGTTGAAATTTTCTCTTCTCAAGAGCTACTGTAGCATCAAAGTTCAAGAATTTGATAGCCCAAAAGGCTCTATGTTCCAGCTCCACAGGTAAGTGACAGGCTTTCCCATACACAAGCTGATAAGGAGACATTCCTATCGGAGTTTTGTATGCAGTTCGATAGGCCCACAGTGCATCATCTAGTCTCTTTGACCAATCCTTCCGAGAAATACTAACAGTCTTTTCAAGGATTCGCTTCAGTTCCCTGTTGGAAACTTCCACTTGGCCACTAGTCTGCGGATGATAAGGTGTAGCAACCTTATGCCTGACACCATACTTGGCCAACAGATTCTCAAACTGCTTGTTACAAAAATGAGAGCCTCCATCACTTATGATTGCTCTCGGCACTCCAAACCTGGTAAAAATATTCTTCCTCAGGAAATTCACAACCACCTTGGCATCATTAGTAGGAAGAGCTGTTGCCTCAACCCACTTAGAAACGTAGTCAACAGCTACCAAAATATATTGGTTGGAATAGGAAGATGGGAATGGTCCCATGAAGTCAATCCCCCATAAATCGAATAATTCTACCTCCATAATAGTGTTTAGAGGCATCTCATCTTTACGGGAAATGTTCCCTGTTTTCTGACATCTTTCACACTTTTCAACGTATTCTCTGGCATCTTTGAAAAGTGTAGGCCAATAGTAGCCACTTTGCAACACCTTTTGGGCAGTTCTATTCCCACCAAAATGGCCACCATAATCAGAATTGTGACAATGCCATAAAATTCCCTTGATTTCCAACTCTGATACACATCTTCTCAAAATTCCATCAACACATTGGAAATACAGAAATGGATCATCCCATACATACCTCCTTGCATCATATAAGAACTTTTTCACTTGTTGCTTTGTGAAATTAGGAGGTATTTTCTTGATTACTTTAAAATTGACAAAATCAGCAAACCAAGGTTCCACATGCAACGCAAAAATTGGCTTTTCAGACAAATTCAAAGAAATTGTAAGAACTTGTTCATCCGGAAAAGAATCATTGATCTCTATAGCAGGATCATCTTGCAGGTTCTTCTCTCGAATTCTTGACAAGTGGTCAGCAACTTTATTCTCCATCCCCGACTTGTCTTTTATTTCCAAATCAAATTCTTGGAACAACAACATCCACCTTAGCAGTCGTGGTTTGGCATCTTGTTTAGAGATCAAATATTTTATAGCTGCGTGATCAGTGAAGATGATTGTCTTGGCACCGAGGAGATATGGTCTAAATTTATCAAGTGCATAGACCACAGCAAGCATCTCCTTCTCTGTTGTTGCATAATTCACTTGTGCTTCATTCAGAACTTTGCTAGCATAGTAGATAACATGCAACAGTTCGTTTCTTCTCTGCCCAAGAACAGCACCAATAGCAAGATCACTAGCGTCACACATCAACTCAAACGGCATACTCCAATCAGGAGATATCAAGACAGGAGCAGTAGTGAGCTTTTCCTTTAGCAAATTAAATGCTTTAAGGCAAGCATCATTGAAAACAAACTCATTGTCTTTCATCAGAAGTTGACTTAGTGGCTTGGCAATTTTAGAGAAATCCTTGATGAATCTTCTATAAAAGCCAGCATGACCAAGGAAACTTCTCACTCCATTAACATTAATTGGAGGAGGTAGTTTTTCAATGAGCATCAGTTTTGCTTTATCAACTTCTATACCTTCCTTTGAAATTTTGTGTCCAAGCACAATGCCTTCTTGGACCATGAAGTGACATTTCTCCCAGTTGAGAACCAGGTTTGTCTCTTGGCATCTTTTCAGTACCTTAGACAAATTGCCTAAGCAATCATCAAAACAAGAGCCAAAGACAGAAAAGTCATCCATGAATACCTCCAAGAACTTTTCCACCATATCCGAAAAAATTGATAACATGCATCTCTGAAAAGTAGCAGGTGCATTGCATAATCCAAACGGCATCCTCCTATAGGCAAAAACGCCAAAAGGACAAGTGAATGTTGTTCTTCAACGGCAATTTGATTATAGCCACTGTATCCATCTAGAAAAACACAACCTTTCTAGCATTTGATCCACATTAAGGAGAGGAAAATGGTCGTTGCTTCATTAAGCCTTAAGTCGACACACATCCGCCAGCCAGTAATTGTCCTGGTAGAGATTACTTCCTTATCATTCTTCACCACAGTGACACCCCCTTTCTTAGGCACGGTTTGTATAGGGCTTACCCATGCAGTATCTTATGATATAGAATAAATCATACCTGCATCTTGATTCTTTTCTCACTACTTCTTTCATCATGGGGTTTAATCTCCTTTGAACAGGTTTGATATCATTCTCCATGAGAATTTTATGTACAGAAGGAAGGACTTATACCCTTTAGCAGCCATGACCATCCTAAAGCAGTCTTGTGCTTTAATTGTTTCAGCTTCTTCGTATCATAATTTACATCACCGGATATGTCTCATTATCCCCCAGAAACATGTACTTTAGAGTATAGGCAACTCCTTAAGATCAACTTTAGGAGCACCTATTTCTTTGTCAGATTTCTTATGTTCAAGGAACTCATCAGCAGCCTTAATATCCTCCTCAAAAGGGATATGATCTCTCTCTCTTGCAATTCAACAGTCAATTCTTGCAAGGGAGTTTTATCTTCATGTACCATCTCTTCGAAGACATTAATTTCGAAACACTCACTATCATCATATGGTCTCTTCATTGCATCAAAGACATTGACAGTGATTGTGTCTTCATTCATTCTTAGCACCAGCTTTCCTTGCTCCACATCAATCATAGCACGAGCTGTGGCCAGGAAAGGTCTACCCAATATGAGAGGCATTTCAACAATAAAATCAGCCAGAAAGATGAACTTGTCAATTTTTACAAGGACATCTTCGACTATACCACTTGGCTTCCTTACTATCAGCAATCATAAATTCAAATCCCCAAGACAGACAGATAACAGATTAATGCTCGCCCCCAAATCACACAAAGCTTTACCAATCTTTGTATCACCGATTTCGATTTCAATGTTGAAGCTTCCATCACGAAGTTTACTTCCTAGTGATAATAGCACTGCACTTCTCAGTAAGTGCAACTGTCTGACACTTATGCTTCCTGGAAGGAGATCTTTCATGAATTTTGCATAATTTGGCATATTAGCTAATGCTTCAGCAAACGGAATGTTCACATGTAATGTAACAGCCCGTGTTAACCCGGATTGTTAACACACTATCGTATTAAGCCACGCTTAATTAAAATGCGGAATAACTTTTTCTTTAATTCAATTATGACGTCATTAACCTTACCAACTTGTTTACTTAATCATTTTCATAAAAATACTGCCTGTACGTAGATTGCAAGACATCTAACTGGAATACCTCATATATAAATATAAGTGAGTATCTAAAGCCACAGGCCTACACAAGTAGCCTGGGTCAAAATCCTGATACTTTAATTACAACATTAAAATAAAAAGACGATAACAATCATGTGGCATGGACAAACCCCATGCTCACCAAATAAGGCAATAAAGCCCAAACAACAGTCTCAACATAATAATATCAATAAAGCGGAAAACATAACATAACAGCAGTCAATCCAGCAGAACAGCATATCATACTATCAACTCAGCTCTGGCCTCCTGCCACCTGAGCCCTCAACATTACCTGATCCTGAAATAAGCGTCCCCAAACGTGGGGTGAGATCTCTAACAAGAAATCTCAGTAAGACAAGGGGTCCTCAAGGAGTCTCCACCCCAAGCTCACTTACATGTGTAATATAAGTTCTAAAACAGTATTACAGTATAAGTTCTAAAATCATGCGATGCAGCAATTAAACATGTCATGTGTGCTTTCAAATCTACTGGCCAGAGAAATGTAGGAATACGTCTATGCCTACATGAGTACATGGATACTACCTGCACCTCACCCACATGCTTCTCCATCTTGTATGTACTACATACTCAGGATTGCCGTCTAGGTGGACACCACATGCATATCATAATAGCTCATTACATATAAACAGCTCAACAGCATTTCCAAAATAATCAAAGCATGTAACACAGCATGCATAAACCCATCCCCATGGGACATGGTGGAACATCAAAATGGCTAAACCGAGGACACGAAAGCTTACCTTGCAAGCTAGCTATCCAAGCCAAGAGTCCAACCACTCACTAGTCCACAAACAGCAGTATCACAATCTGATTTGGACCATTAACAAGTCAATATTAATGCATCACAAGCATACAACTTAAAGACTACGCCTTTCCTTTACGTTTTACGTCTTAAGGCTTCCAACAAAGCCATAAGCCCTTAATCATGTGATTCTGACTTAGTCTATTTATTACAGAAGTTCAACTTCCTTAAACTAGGGTCCACACACACCCAATAGCTTACTGTTCATACAGTAAAGCTACTGTCTGCGCAGAACCCAGGATATCCGGATATCAGAAGGGGCATATCCGGATATGCCATATCCGGATATCACACTGGACATATCCGGATATGTCATATCCGGATACCCAGATCCCATATCCGGATATCAATATCCGGATGCCATATCCGGATACTGATATCCGGATATCTGTTCGACAAATATCCGGATATCTCACGACAGAATGCAGTTTCTGCATTTCGTGAATATCCATCCCAAAGGTCCAACTTTTAACACATGTACACGTTAAAGCATGCATCTTTAAGCATATACAAGTTCATTTAGGTGTTGGTTACTTCATTTTAACTTTTTACATGTCAAGACACCAACTTTAAGCAAAATAACTCATGATCAAGGTGAGGTAACTTACCAAAGCTCAAAACAGAGGCAAGTTGTGCTCTTGGAGCTCTCCCAAGGTTCCTCAAACTCAGCCTAAGTAGGAGCACGAAAATGGCACTTCAAGATGGGTTCTTGCACCACAAGAAGGCACTTTGAAGCTCACAATGACTACCACAAGGTAGCCATCACTAAAGCCCCAAACTCATGCTCACTAACTACACACACACAGCTTTCTCAACTCAGAATGATGGCCACAATGCAGCCCCAAGGTTAACTCTCACCTTCACAAGTGTTTAAACAAGCATGAAAGGTGATAACTTGGCTAAAGAATGAAGAAGGAAGAAGAAGAAGAAGAAGAAGAAGAAGAAGAAGAAGGGTGGCAGCAGCAGCCACAAGTCACGTAGGAATTGTATGGCCTAGGATTTTGTGCCCTTAATGGGTCTATATATAGGCAAAGCCACTAATCGCACAGTATTAGCCTTAATAGCAAAGTAAAAGATCTTGATCTCAAACTTTAGAATCTAGACCTACGCATTTTTCTAAGATTTGTCATATTTTTATTTTATTTTTCGGAGCACCTTTCCGGTACGCGCTTTTCCATAGCCAGTATCAGTTCTGGCATCAGATTACGTCATTTTGACTTGAAACTTGATTTACAAGTCCTACATAATATTCTAGTAATTATAATGCATTCGTTATAATTTTCTGGGATACTTTTCCGGTACGTATTTATACCGAGTAGCAGAACCGGTATCTGCGCTTTTCTTCCGAAAAGCGACTTTCAGCATTTTTACTCACTAAGTATAATTATCTAAGCCCATTAATAATTATTAGGGTCAATTATGGAATTATTTCCTAATTATCATAATTAACTTGCTAATTACCTTAATTAACGGTGCGGGTTCTTACATTCACCCCACCTTTTTAAGGATTTTGTCCTCAAAATCAGAAACATACATGTCTCGAAAGTCGGGATACTGTCGGAGAAGCTCATCCTCTCGCTCCCAGGTACACTCCTCAGGAGTTCTTCCTGACCATTGTACTTTGACCATCGGAATGATCTTGCTCCTCAACTGCTTCTCGCCACGATCGAGAATCTTGAGTGGTCCGACGGGAGTCTTTAGGTTCTCCCGAACCTCCACATCATCCGGCTGCACCACGTGCGAAGGGTCTGCTATGTACTTTCGAAGCTGAGACACGTGAAACACGTCGTGGATGTTGGCTAGGTTCGGAGGTAAGGCGAGTCGATAGGCAACTGGTCCTACTCTACCAAGGATCTGGTAGGGCCCAATGAATTGCGGGCTCAACTTCCTCACGCCGAGTGCCCGTCCAACACCGGTGACAGGTGAAAGTTTCACAAACACGTGCTCACCCTCACTGAACTCCAGTGGTCGATGCTTGACATCGTAGTAGCTCTTCTGACGATTCTGCGCCTGCTTCAACTTTTCCCTGATCATCTGGATCTGAAGGGTAGTATCTTGGACAAAGTCCAATCCAAATAGCTCTTTATCTCCAACCTCAGACCAGCAGGTAGGAGTCCGACACCTCCTACCATACAGCGCCTCGTAGGGTGCCATGCCCAGACTAGCATGGAAACTGTTGTTGTACGAAAATTCTACCAACGGAAGGTACCTATCCCATGCTGATCCCTGCTCCAACGTGCAAGCTCTCAACATGTCCTCCAATGTCTGGATGGTCCGCTCAGTCTGTCCGTCAGTCTGAGGGTGATAGGCGGTACTCAATCTCAACTGCGTACCAAAAGCCTCCTGCAGCGCCTCCCAGAACCGAGATGTGAACTTCGGGTCCCTATCACTGATGATACTCTCGGGCACCCCGTGAAGCCTCACAATCTCACGGACATATAGTTTGGCCAACTGCTCTGTAGTGAAGCTCACCTTCACTGGAAGAAAATGGGCAGACTTGGTCAATCTGTCCACAATGACCCAGATAGAGTCACAACCAGCCTGAGTTTTTGGTAATCCCACCACGAAGTCCATGGAAATACTTTCCCATTTCCACTGTGGAATCTCCAGAGGTTGAAGTTTACCAGACGGTTTCTGGTGCTCGATCTTCACTTTCTGACAAATAAGGCACTTGGACACGTAGACCGCTATGTCCTTCTTCATGCCCGGCCACCAAAAATTCTTTTTTAGGTCCTGGTACATTTTTGTGGCACCAGGGTGGATAGTGAACCGGCCCTTATGAGCCTCTGCCATAACCTCCTCAGTCAAAGGCCCTCGAGGAATAACAATCCTCTTCTGGAACAGCAGCAATCCGTCTTCATTCCAAGACACACCGTCCTGGTTCTTCACATAGTCAAGGCACTCTCTTTGCACTTGCGCCTCTTTGATCTTTTCCATCAACTCATTTATCACTTCTGCTGTTTCTAACTCAAGCAGTGCACCCCCAAACAAGGAGTTCACTATCAAGTCTCTGAACTTCTCGATCACCTCGTAGTCGTTCATCATCAAGCTGGATAAGCTCACGGATTTCCGACTCAAAGCATCGGCTACCACATTGGCCTTGCCAGGATGATACCTCAGCTCAAAGTCGTAGTCCTTCAAGAACTCCATCCATCTTCGCTGTCTCATATTCAACTCCTTCTGGTCGAACAGATACTTCAGGCTCTTGTGATCACTGAATACAGCAAACTTCATGCCAAACAGGTAATGCCTCCAAATCTTGAAAGCAAAAACAATGGCTGCCAACTCCAAGTCGTGAGTCGGGTAGTTCTCCTCATGAGGTTTCAACTGTCTTGAAGCGTAAGCAACCGCTTTCCCTTTCTGCATCAGCACACAGCCAAGCCCTTTTCCAGAGGCATCGCAGTATAACTCGAATTGTTCCGCAGGATCAGGAAGGACTAACACAGGAGCAGTAGTCAGTCTCTCCTTCAACTCCTGGAAACACTCCTCACACTCATGTGTCCACACGAATGGAGTCTCCTTTCGGGTAAGGCGAGTCATCGGTAGCACCATTTTGGAGAATCCCTCGATGAACCTCCTATAGTACCCGGCCAAACCCAAGAAGCTTCTCACTTCAGTAACCGTCTTGGGCCTCTCCCAATCCATCACGGCCTCAATCTTGTTAGGATCAACTGCAACTCCATTAGCTGAAATTACATGACCCACAAATTTCACCGCCTTGAGCCAAAACTCACATTTCGACGGCTTAGCATATAGCTTTTTCTCCTTTAGCACTTGCAAAACTATCTTCAAGTGCTCAGTATGCTCCTCCTCCGTCTTGGAGTAGATCAAGATGTCGTCAATGAAGACGATCACAAACTGATCCAGGTACGGCTGGAAGATCCTGTTCATGTAGTCCATGAACACTGCGGGTGCATTGGTGAGTCCAAACGGGATCACCAAGTACTCGTAGTGCCCGTACCTCGAGCGAAACGCAGTCTTTGGGACATCCTCCGGCTTAACCCGTATCTGATGATAAACGGACCGGAGATCAATCTTGGAATACACACAAGCACCCCTGAGCTGATCCAGCAAATCATCAATGCGTGGAAGAGGGTACTTGTTCTTGATTGTCACCTTGTTCAACTGTCTGTAGTCGGTGCACAACCGCATGGTCCCATCTTTCTTTTTCACAAATATGACCGATGCTCCCCAGGGAGACACACTCGGCCGAATAAAGTCTTTTGCTGAAAGCTCCTCAATATGCTTCTTCAGCTCCGCCAACTCTGGTGGCGACATCCGGTATGGAGCCAACGATATAGGCCCCACACCAGGCAATAAGTCGATGGAGAACTCTATCTCCCTCTGTGGTGGAAACTCAGGAATCTCCTCAGGAAACACCTCGAGGAATTCCCTCACCACAGGAATGCCAGTGAGATCCTCCTGTGTCCCACTCACCAAACCTCCCAACATGACATAGCCAAAAGCCCCTGCTCTCAAGGCCCTCCTCGCCTGCAGGACTGAAATGAACGGTGAGGAACTGGATGTGGACCCACCCGGAGACATCACCACTTTCTTGGCACAACAATCAATCATTGCACAGTTTCTGGACAACCAATCCATGCCCAAAATAATCCGAAGGTTGGCCATCGGTAATCCTATCAGATCTACCGAGAAATCACGGCTATCCCACTGAAACGCTACATCACGATGAACAGTGGAGGTCAAACATTTTTCTCCGGTGGCGGTGGTAACCCGCATCGGTGGAGAAAGCACATCACTGGGCAACTCAAGCCCCACAGCAATAGGGGTAGCAACAAAAGAGTGCGTTGCCCCGGAATCAAAAAGCACATCAATAGTTGATCCACCAATGGTAACAGTACCTCTGACCAGGTTCGGAGCTCTGTCCGACTGCTGACGATCAAGTGTGTAGACTCGTCCGGTAGTAGGTGGCACGGCTGGCGCCCCAGTAGGAACCGTCTGCAACGGCACAGCCTGCACTGCAGCAACTCTCGCCGACGGGCAATCTCTGGAGTAGTGGCCCTCCTTGCCACACTGGAAGCATATCAACTGTCCGGTAGAGCACGGCCCAAAATGTGACTTCCCGCATCCCGAACATCTGGGAGCAGGAGGTCTAGCTGTGTTCCCCGAAGCGGCAGTCTTTCTGAACTGATTTGGCGCTTGTTTAGCCGCCAACGGTTTGCCCTTGCCCTTGTTGGCAAAATTCTTGTTCTTCCAGGGAGTGGAACCACCAGCGCTCTGCGGCACCTCAACCTTGGCCCTCTTGGCCTGACTCACCCGGCAGTAGTCCTCGATGTCGCGGCACTGCTGCACCAACGCTCCGAAGTCTCTCGAAGCAGAACCAGCGAGATGTCCAGCAATATCCTCATTAAGTCCCCTCCGGAACTTGGCCGCCAGAAAAACGGGAGTCGGTCTCGCCATGCGGAAATGAGAGAACTTGACCAGTTCATTAAACTTGGCCAGGTACTCGTCGACAGACAACGAGCCCTGTACCAATCGGTCAAACTCTCCTTGCTTCCTCTCCTGAGAGTCGTAAGGAAAGTACTGGCCCAAGAAGCTCAACTCGAAGAATGGCCACGTCATCACATGGCCCTGCATCTCGTAGACCTGAGAAAGGTTGGTCCACCACTCATGTGCCTCGCCCTCCAGCATATAAGTGGCGAACAGCAGCTTCTGCGGATCGGTGCACTGCATGATCCGGAAAATCTTGTCCAGCGCCTTTAGCCATCTGGTAGCAGCAATGGGATCATAAGATCCGTCGAAGGTAGGTGGCTTATGCTTGCGGAAAGCATTCAGCCGGCGATCGATCTCGTCACGATCCTCAGCAAGTACGGGGATAGTCTGCATAGCCCCCGTCAAATGACTACCCTCACCCATCTGGCTCTGGGTGTCCTCCTGTTGACTAGGCGGAGGTGGCGGCGGTGGAGGTGGTGGAGGACCCTGGCCCGCAGCAGGACCAGCCCTCAACTCCTCCAACATGACCCTCATCATCGTCATGTTGGCCATCCGGTTCTCCTCCAGAACCTCTGCCGTGGTTTGCCGGTTCGCATCTCGAATAGCGTCCAGCATTGCCCGGTTTGCCAGCCTCGTGGCTTCCTGGTCGGCTAGTCGGGCCGTCTTCATCTCAGCCAATGCAGCCAGGACAGGATCCGTCTGGTCCTCACTCGTACTCGTGTTCCTCCTTGGTGGCACCATGACTCTGCACAAGTTACACAAAGAATGAGTTGATCAGGCCCACGCCATGTGGTCACATATCCATTATCATGACACATACCAGTCAGAGAGAACACAAAGTAGACACGCAACGACACATCCTAAGTTATTGCAATACATACAGGCTTTTCCCTAGAAAGTGCTCTGATACCATAAAATGTAACAGCTCGTGTTAACCCGGATTGTTAACACACTATTGTATTAAGCCACGCTTAATTAAAAATGCGGAATAACTTTTTCTTTAATTCAATTATGACGTCATTAACTTAACCAACTTGATTACTTAATCATTTTCATAAAAATACTGCCTGTATGTAAATTGCAAGACAACTAACTGAATACCTCGTACATAAATATAAGTGAGTATCTAAAGCCACAGGTCTACACAAGTAGCCTGGGTCAAAATCCTGATACTTTAATTACAACATTAACATAAAAAGACTATAACAATCATGTGGCATGGACAAACCCCATGCTCACCAAATAAGGCAACAATGCCCACAAATAGTCTCAACATAACTTAACATAAATAAAGCATAAAACATAACAGCAGTCAAATAAACAGCAATCCACAACCAGCACGTCAATATCAACTCAGCTCTGGCCTCCTGCCACCTGAGCCCTCAACATTACCTGATCCTGAAATAAGCGTCCCCAAACGTGGGGTGAGATCTCTAACCAGAAATCTCAGTAAGACAAGGGGTCCTCAAGGAGTCTCCACCCCAAGCTCACTTACATGTGTAATATAAGTTCTAAAAACAGTATTACAGTATAAGTTCCAAAATCATGCGATGCAGCAATTAACCATGTCATGTGTGCTTTCAAATCTACTGGCCAGAGAAATGTAGGAATACGTCTATGCCTACATGAGTACATGGATACTACCTGCACCTCACCCACATGCTTCTCCATCTTGTATGTACTACATACTCAGGATTGCCGTCTAGGTGGACACCACATGCATATCATAATAGCTCATTACATATAAACAGCTCAACAGCATTTCCAAAATAATCAAAGCATGTAACACAGCATGCATAAACCCATCCCCATGGGACATGGTGGAACATCAAAATGGCTAAACCGAGGACACGAAAGCTTACCTTGCAAGCTAGCTATCCAAGCCAAGAGTCCAACCACTCACTAGTCCACAAACAGCAGTATCACAATCTGATTTGGACTATTAACAAGTCAATATTAATGCATCACAAGCATACAACTTAAAGACTACGCCTTTCCTTTACGTTTTACGTCTTAAGGCTTCCAACAAAGCCATAAGCCCTTAATCATGTGATTCTGACTTAGTCTATTTATTACAGAAGTTCAACTTCCTTAAACTAGGGTCCACACACACCCAATAGCTTACTGTTCATACAGTAAAGCTACTGTCTGCGCAGAACCCAGGATATCCGGATATCAGAAGGGGCATATCCGGATATGCCATATCCGGATATGTCATATCCGGATACCCAGATCCCATATCCGAATATTAATATCCGGATACTGATATCCGGATATCTGTTCGACAAATATCCGGATATCTCACGACAGAATGCAGTTTCTGCATTTCGTGAATATCCATCCCAAAGGTCCAACTTTTAACACATGTACACGTTAAAGCATGCATCTTTAAGCATATACAAGTTCATTTAGGTGTTGGTTACTTCATTTTAACTTTTTACATGTCAAGACACCAACTTTAAGCAAAATAACTCATGATCAAGGTGAGGTAACTTACCAAAGCTCAAAACAGAGGCAAGTTGTGCTCTTGGAGCTCTCCCAAGGTTCCTCAAACTCAGCCTAAGTAGGAGCACGAAAATGGCACTTCAAGATGGGTTCTTGCACCACAAGAAGGCACTTTGAAGCTCACAATGACTACCACAAGGTAGCCATCACTAAAGCTCCAAACTCATGCTCACTAACTACACACACACAGCTTTCTCAACTCAGAATGATGGCCACAATGCAGCCCCAAGGTTAACTCTCACCTTCACAAGTGTTTAAACAAGCATGAAAAGTGATAACTTGGCTAAAGAATGAAGAAGGAAGAAGAAGAAGAAGAAGAAGAAGAAGGGTGGCAGCAGCAGCCACAAGTCACGTAGGAATTGTATGGCCTAGGGTTTTGTGCCCTTAATGGGTCTATATATAGGCAAAGCCACTAATCGCACAGTATTAGCCTTAATAGCAAAGTAAAAGATCTTGATCTCAAACTTTAGAATCTAGACCTACGCATTTTTCTAAGATTTGTCATATTTTTATTTTATTTTTCGGAGCACCTTTCCGGTACGCGCTTTTCCATAGCCAGTATCAGTTCTGGCATCAGATTACGTCATTTTGACTTGAAACTTGATTTACAAGTCCTACATAATATTCTAGTAATTATCATGCATTCGTTATAATTTTCCGGGATACTTTTCCGGTACGCATTTATACCGAGTAGCAGAACCGGTATCTGCGCCTTTCTTCCGAAAAGCGACTTTCAGCATTTTTACTCACTAAGTATAATTATCTAAGCCCATTAATAATTATTAGGGTCAATTATGGAATTATTTCCTAATTATCATAATTAACTTGCTAATTACCTTAATTAACGGTGCAGGTTCTTACAATATCCGAAAAAATTGATAACATGCATCTCTGAAAAGTAGCAGGTGCATTGCATAATCCAAACGGCATCCTCCTATAGGCAAAAACGCCAAAAGGACAAGTGAATGTTGTCTTCTCCTGATCTTCAGGAGTCACGGCAATTTGATTATAGCCACTGTATCTATCTAGAAAACAATAGTAAGAGTGACCCGCCAACCTTTCTAGCATTTGATGCACAAAAGGGAGAGGAAAATGGTCCTTCCTTGTTGCTTCATTAAGCCTTCTATAGTCGACACACATCCGCCAGCCAGTAATTGTCCTGGTAGAGATTAGCTCATCCTTATCATTCTTCACCACAGTGACACCCCCTTTCTTAGGCACGGTTTGTACAGGGCTTACCCATGCAGTATCTGATATAGAATAAATCATACCTGCATCAAAAAGTTTGATCACTTCTTTTCTCACTACTTCTTTCATCATGGGATTTAATCTCCTTTGAGGCTGCCTTACAGGTTTGATATCATTCTCCATGAGAATTTTATGCGTACAGAAGGAAGGACTTATACCCTTTAGATCAGCCATGGACCATCCTAAAGCAGTCTTGTGCTTTAAAAGAACTTGTTTCAGCTTCTTCTCATCATCAGCAGATAACCCGTTATTTACAATCACCGGATATGTCTCATTATCCCCCAAAAACATGTACTTTAGAGTAGTAGGCAACTCCTTAAGATCAACTTTAGGAGCACCTATTTCTTTGTCAGATTTCTTCTGTTCAAGGAACTCATCAGCAGCTTTAATATCCTCCTCAAAAGGGATGTGATCTCTCTCTTGCAATTCAACAGTCAATTCTTGCAAGGGAGTTTTATCTTCATGTACCACCTCTTCTAAGACATTAATTTCGAAACACTCACTATCATCATATGATCTCTTCATTGCATCAAAGACATTGACAGTGATTGTGTCTTCATTCATTCTTAGCACCAGCTTTCCCTGCTCCACATCAATCATAGCACGAGCTGTGGCCAGGAAAGGTCTACCCAATATGAGAGGCATTTCATTTCCCACTTCCATATCAAGCACAATAAAATCAGCCGGAAAGATGAACTTGTCAATTTTTACAAGGACATCTTCGACTATACCACTTGGCTTCCTTAAGGATCTATCAGCAAGCTGAAGAGAAACCAAAGTAGGCTTCAATTCAGTAATCCCCAAGGCTTTACAGACAGATAAGGGCATCAGATTAATGCTCGCCCCCAAATCACACAAAGCTTTGCCAATTTTTGTATCACCGATTTCGATTTCAATGTTGAAGCTTCCAGGATCACGAAGATTAGGAGGAAACTTCCTAGTGATAATAGCACTGCACTTCTCAGTAAGTGCAACTGTCTGACACTCTTGTAGCTTATGCTTCCTGGAGAGGAGATCTTTCATGAATTTTGCATAATTTGGCATATTAGCCAATGCTTCAGCAAACGGAATGTTCACATGTAACTTCTTGAAAATCTCAAGAAATCTGTCATAGCTTTTTGCCTTCAATTCTGGCTTCAACCTTCCAGGATAAGGTGCCATTTTCATAAGGTACTCTTCACTAAGTTCAAACTTTTCTTTCGGAAGAGTAGATTGCTCCTTCACATTATCAGCCGGTTTCACTATTTCAGGAGACTTACCAGCTTCTTTTTCAAACTTCTCCTCCTGTTCAACCTTCTCTTCCTCTTCTATAGGTTTTGATGGGGATGCCACCACTTTATCGCTTCTAGTTATAATTGCCATACAATTATCCTTGGGATTGGTAGTAGTATTGCCAGGAAAGGTACCTGGTGCTCTATCAGAAAGCTGTTGGGCAAGTTGACCAACCTGATATTCCAGGTTCTTGATTGAAGCTTTGGTATTCCTGGACTCAGCCCTACTTTCCTCAATGAAAGCATTGGTACTTTTTTGATTAGCCTTACTCTCTTCCATGAAAGCGTTAGTACTTTGTGCTAATGTTCCCACTAAACGCTCCAGGTCAGAAGGCTCTCTTTGTGGAATAGGTGGTGGCTTTAGATAGTTGTCAGACTTCATATCTAATCCAGTACCTTGATAACTCTTCCTTTGGTAGCTATTACCGCCAGCAGAATTATTCTGATTTCTTGAGAAGTTTTGCTGATAAGGGCGCTGATCATACCAAATGCCATTTACCTGCACCTGTTGAGACGAATCTGAAGACATCAATGTAGGACAAGCATTGGTGTCGTGATCTTCATGACAGTATTCACAGTCAAAAACAACTGCATTAGCTTGGACTTTAGAAAGCTGCATCCTCTCAAACTTTGCATTCAGATTAGACATCTGTTGTGATAGCAACTTTTGCTCTGCTAGCATTGCATTATTATCATTGAGTGGCACTACTTCCCTTTTTCCCGTCCTTGAAGATGTCTCATTCTCATTTTTAGCTAACTTGTCAATCAGATGATATGACTCTGAAGCTAGCTTATCACCCAAAGAACCGCCTGCTGCAGTATTGATAACCAGTTTCGTTTCCGGCAGACAACCATTGAAAAAGATTCTCACTTGGTCCCCTTGAGATAGGTTATAATGAGGAACCTTTCTCATGAGGGCCTTGAATCTATTCCAAGAGGCGCAGATGGTCTCTCCCATAAGTTGTTTGAAAGATGTGATATCATTCACCATGTTGTTGTATTTCTCCATGGGAAAGAACTCTGCAAAGAACTTTTCAGACAAGTTTTCCCAAGAAATGATGCTATCAGCAAGTTGTCTTTCCACCCAATCAAGAGCTTTTCCCTTAACAGAAAAAGGAAAAGTCTCAATCGTATTGCATCATCAGAAACGTGTGGAGGCTTTGTGGAGTCACAGATTCGTAAAAATCTGTCAACGAATCTGTGAGGATCTTCATTGTCCTCTCCTCCATATTTTTCTCTCTCAGCCAACTGAATGATGTTGGACTTGAGCTCCCATTGATTGTTCCCAAGTTCATGTGGAACAATTCCAGCATTGGGCCTGTTAAAGATAGGCGTGAGAATGGTGTTCATGCGAGGATCAACATTTTGATTTGGAGCAGCCATCTCTGGTATTTCCAGTGGTAGGGTTTCAGCTACTGGAGTGGTAGTTGTCTGTGCCCTTTTTCTTTCCTTCTCCCTTTGAGCAATTCGTTCGCTTCTCCTTAGAAAAGCACTGCCTTGCATACAACTTCAGAGAAAAGATTAGTAGCACAGATACAAAATAAAAATAAAATTAAAATAAAAATAAAAACAATTTAATCTTTAAAATCAAGATTAATTGATTTTAGAGAAACACTCCCCGGCAACGGCGCCAAAAACTTGACGTGGATCGGCAAGTGTACCGAATCGCGCAAGTAATAAATAGTAAGTCGGGTCGAATCCACAGAGAGTGTATCTAAATCAATTAAACTATTCCTTAAAGATTAAATAATCCAAGAGATTATTGACACGAATGCCAAGATTGTGTAGAAATTTGATTTGTAAAATAAAACGTATTTTTGTTCTTTTTTTGAATATGTGAAATCCAACAAAATGAAAGTTTAGAAATTTATGAGAAAGCGCTGCGGTTAGAGAACACTTACCGATGATCCCCACCTTTTACTCTGGATTAAGTTTAAATATCAATATATATACCGCAAAATTTAGATAATTATCAGATAAAAATATCAGTAGTTAATTCTCAATCCCTTGAAGAATTAATCCTTTAACCCCATATAAAACTCTAATTCCTTGAGGTGCCCTATATGAGATCAAGCATAAAGATTGATAATTAAGACATCTACAATATGAATCATGTCTATCCCTAGATCATGTTCATACCGTCGTTCTATCCCCTTTCTGGATTAACCACCGCAGATTCCTCTTGTTGGCCCTAATCCCCAAATTTACTATTTACTAGATTGATCAGATCTAATAATAACAATAACAATACGATCAGAATAGAACGAAATTCAAAGGATATATATATAAATATAAACTCAATCCATTGTATCAGGGGTTCACAAGGGTTCGTGACCCTAACCACAACAAAGGGGTTCTAGCCAACCATTATCATGGCTAAAAATCCAATATTCAATGAAAACATCAAAACATAAAAACTACAGAAAGGTAGAAGAAGAATGTTTTTCTCTCCGAATCTCCAGACTCCTTCCTCCTCTGGATCCGAATGCCCTAACCTTTCTTCAGAATGACCAATTGTCCTGTTTAGGGCTGTCTTTTGCCCTTTTATAATCCTCAAGATTCTTCTTTCCTCGCAACTGACAGTTGTCCATTTCAATCCTATGCTTGGAGCGCAGGATCCACGCTCCAAGCGTAGAAACACTGTCTGATTTTCCTTGTCTACGCTTCAAGCGTAGGGTTCTACGCTTGAAGCGTAGACCCACTGCCTTGGGTCTCTTCCTACGCTCCAAGCGTGGAGATACTGTCTGATTTCTTCCTGCTCCTTTATTTGACATTTTTCTCCTATAAACATAAAGAATTTGAGTGAGAGAGTGTCTGACAAGTTTTATTCAATAATTTCACCATATATACACCTTTATACACAATTTTAGATCTGATTCAATACTTTTTGATCTATAAAAGTATATATGCTGGGAGCATATCAACCCACACACAACCAAGTGTATATGTAACAGCCCGTTGTACACCGGTATTGTTAACATTGATTATGATATTAAGCGCAGTTACAATCACAGTGATTTGGTTAATTAAATTACGGGCAAATTTTTCTTTTAACATATTCCTTTTCTTTTCATAAATACATTTTCCGTAATCAATTAAAACCATACTATAATTGTAAATGCCATTTGCGGAATCATACCCTTTCTAACATCATAGATCATTCTTTTTATTCATTTCATTCAAACTCACCATCTTACTCTCATCTTTTACCAAGTTGTAGTCCTTTACGTTGTCTACGCGTGGTTTCAAACCACGTATCATTTGGAGTTCTACCCATCAAGTTATACCCCTTTCTTTTAGTCTAGAAAAATCTGAATTTTCAAAAATTACACTGTGGTAATCGATTACCAGAGGGTGGTAATCGATTACCACCTGTCAAAAATGAGGCAGTAGCCAATTTTCTGAATCCTCTGTTCTGGTAATCGATTACCAACTCTTGGTAATCGATTACCACACATGGTAATCGATTACCAAAGGCCAGTAATCGATTACCAGTGCAGACAGTAGCTAATTTTTCGTCCCCTGTTGCATGGTAATCGATTACCATGCTTGGGTAATCGATTACTATGCAGCAAACTGACAGATTACAGCTGTTTTGAGCCCCAAAAAGGGTGTGTAATCCATCCCTAACCCCTTGGTACTCCACATAACACATAATCATGTCCTAATGTTGGCCCTAGGCCCTTCCATCATGCATTTTCCTTAAGTTTAACATCAATTACATCATTCTCAAATAATGGCCATTTACATGCAATATGGACCATTTTTACAACATAACTCATCAAGTCTTCAAGGCTATGAATGTGGCAATGGACAAGTCCCATGCTCACTCAAAATATACAGTTATCCAAGCCATGAATAATAAAACATAACAAGACTTAGCATATGACCATGAACACTAACAAAAGCATGGAAAATGACATCATGCAATATGTTCATGACCTAAGTCTCAAAATACTAATGGTATGCTATGTGCACTCCATAAACTCCTCCAAAAAGCCATGCAATCCATATGCACCGCATGTCCATCCAACGTCCACTATACGGGCTTCTTGCCCGAAGCTCCTCCCGGCTCATAGTGACCTGAAATGTGGTCCCCCAAACACGGGGTGAGATATACGGATATATCTCAGTAAACCAATGGAGCTAGAGGCTCTCTCCACTCCATGGCTCACTAAAATGTATCAAAATGACATAATATGGCATGCAAGTAAAACAATATCACCATCCTCCTGGAGACACCCAAGAACATCCACTCATGGATTCGTGTTCAAGGACTCCATCATATAACTCCCTGGACAGTCCTGGCGCCTCTCCCATGGTTGAGAAGACTCCATGGCAATACCCAACCGGAACTCCTCATGAGCCCTATCCGGCGGACGTCCCACGTTTGGATCATCCTGGCGCCGCTCCCAGAGTCGACTCCACGGCAATACCCGACTGGCATTCTCACAAGGATGAATCCAGCGGATGACCAAACTCCACTTGTCAACTGATCAGTGACCACACAATTTCACACAATACAAGCAATATGCATACAAGCACACATACACATCATGTCATAACCACATAATCCAACCACAACCTTCCTCTAGGTGTGGTGGAGCTCACTAGGGATTAAACCCAAGTTCCAAGAGTTTACCTTAATCCTTAGCAATCCGTTCCAAACGTATGCTCCAATTTAACTTTTCTCGAATTCAACCGTGTGAGGCACCCTACAACAATCATTAAATCCAATTTACTCAAAAACTCATTTTTCATCAAAATTCCTCAAATTTTGCCTAAGTTACAAATCCATATTTTTCACCAAAAATTAACATAGCATTTCTAGCTTACAAACATGATTCTAAGGCCTTTTCATCTAATAGCATTTTTGCATTTGGGCTCTCTATCATCACACATCTAAAATCAAAGATTTGAACACATATTCATAGATCTATGGAATCAACTATAAAGAGACCACAAATATACTTACAATGAGTAGTATGATCACCACTAAGGCTTCACTAAACCATTTGAAGCTCAAAACTCCAAGAAATCTCCAAGAACACTCATGGGTCGAATCTGAGTTTGCCAAAAACGTGGCCAAAGAGGTGGATTCAAGGCTTCTAGATGCTACCAATGGCTTTGGAAGGTTGTTTACGATAGATTTCAACACCAAAACCAAGCGATTCGGTGGAGAAACGAAGAAATGGCAAGAAATGGAGAAAATGGAGGTTTTTGCTCTCTTTTCCTCTCTGTAGGTGCGCACGGGAGAATGGAGGAAGAAGAAGGAAAAGAAAAAGAAAAAGGGAGGTGGCCCAAGTGACTTCGGTCACACGGGTCCCACACGCGATCTAACTTTCACTCCGATAAAAATTCCGATCACCAATCCTTAATCTAAATATTTTTCCAGTCCATGACATATTTTTATTTCTCCAAAATATTGATAAAAATTTCACACCTATTGGTACACTCACAACTCAGTATTTAACACTTAAAAATCACTATTCATCAATTTTTCTCAAATTTGCCTATTTACTCAATTTTTCGCCCTGATTCCATTTCCAACCTTACTTTTGTCATTTGAAATCTCTAACTCAATATTTAAGCCTCTTAACACACGGTTGGCAAAATTACAATTTTGCCCTTTTTGCCCCTTTTGGCCATAATACTTGGATTTTCACCAATCCATCCACTTTCATTTCACAATATTATATTAAAATACGCATTTAAATATTTGAGGTGTTATATTCACCCCACCTTTTTGAAATTTTGTCCGCAAAATTAAATCATACCTGCTCACTAACTCAGGATACAGCCGGAGAATCTCGTCCTCCCGCTCCCAAGTAGCCTCCTCAGGTGTGCGGCCTTCCCACTGAACCTTCAGCATGGGAATCACTTTACTTCTTAGCCTCTTTTCACTGCGGTCCAGTACTGCAATAGGACCGATGGGAGTCTTCAAGTTCTCCCTGATTTCAATATTATCCGGCATCACAATATGTGACTCATCCGGAACATAACGTCGCAACTGCGACACATGAAACACATCATGTAAATTAGATAACTGCGGGGGTAAGGCAAGCTGATAGGCCACCAAGCCTACTCTTTTCATAATCTGATATGGCCCAATGAAACGTGGACTCAGCTTCCTCACACCCAACGCACGGCCAACACCTGTGACCGGCGACAGACGTACAAAAACATGGTCACCTTCCTCGAATTCCAGCGGTCTATGCTTGTTGTCATAATAACTTTTCTGCCGATCCTGTGCCTGTTTTAATTTCTCTCTGATCATTTCAATCTGCACTGTCGTTTCCTGCACAAAATCCGGTCCAAATCTTTCCTTATCGCCTACCTCAGTCCAACAAGTGGGCGTACGACACCTCCTGCCATACAAAACCTCGTATGGTGCCATACCCAGACTGGAATGAAAACTGTTATTATAAGAAAATTCCACCAGTGGTAAGTACTTATCCCAAGCATTACCCTGTTCCAGTGTACACGCTCTCAGCATATCCTCAAGTGTCTGTATGGTCCTCTCAGTCTGACCATCAGTCTGCGGGTGATAAGCAGTGCTCAGTCGAAGCTGAGTGCCAAAAGCCTGCTGCAAAGCTCCCCAAAAGTGTGAAGTAAACTTTGGGTCCCGATCACTCACAATGCTAATCGGTATCCCATGGAGTCTAACAATCTCCTTTACATACAGTGTAGCTAACTTCTCTGTAGTGTAGTCTACTCGTACTGGTAGAAAATGTGCAGACTTCGTAAGTCGGTCCACAATAACCCAAATCGAATCATAACCAGCTTGAGTTCTCGGCAATCCCACAACAAAATCCATAGAAATACTTTCCCATTTCCATTCAGGTATATCCAGCGGCTGAAGTAGTCCAGCAGGTTTCTGATGCTCTATTTTCACTTTCTGACACACCAAGCACTTAGACACGTACTCGGCGACATCCCTTTTCATACCAGGCCACCAGAACTTAACTTTCAAATCTTGGTACATCTTTGTGGCACCTGGGTGGATAGAATATTGACCCTTATGGGCCTCAGTCATAACTTCCTCTGCAAGTTCCTTGGGCACAACAATCCTGCCCTGATATAATAAAAGTCCCTGTTCATTAACAGATATGCCACTCTGGCCTTTCAAATACTTTATGCTTTCATTGCGGATCTGAGTCTCCTTAATCTTCTCGTGCAGCTCGTTCTCAATCCGAGTCAACTCCATATCACACATTCTTCCTGCAAAGAAATCCGTTATTTTCATATCACGGAATTGCTCAATCACTTCATTGTCCCACATCATCATATGAGATAAGTTAACAGACTTCCTACTCAATGCATCTGCCACAACATTGGCCTTTCCCGGGTGGTATTTCAGCTCAAAGTCATAATCCTTCAGGAACTCAACCCATCTACGCTGTCTCATATTCAGCTCTTTCTGATCAAATAAATATTTCAAGCTTTTATGGTCGCTAAACACAGCAAACTTCATCCCATACAGAAAATGCCTCCAAATTTTCAAGGCAAAAACAATAGCAGCCAATTCTAAGTCATGCGTCGGATAATTTTCTTCATGTGGCCTCAACTGCCTAGACGCATATGCAATTACTTTTCCTTCCTGCATCAGCACGCTCCCTAAACCTTTCTTAGAAGCGTCACAATATAATACAAACTCACCCTCCGGATCAGGTAGAGTCAACACCGGAGCAGTAGTCAATTTCTCTTTTAGCAGCAGAAAACAGTCCTCACATTCCTGGGTCCACACAAAAGGAGTATCCTTCCGTGTCAATCGGGTCAACGGTAGAACCATTGCAGAAAACCCCTGTATAAATCGGCGATAATAGCCAGCAAGCCCCAGAAAACTTCTAATTTCAGTAACGGTCTTAGGTCTTTCCCAGTCACTCACCGCTTCAATCTTGCTTGGATCCACTGCCACACCACTTGCAGAAATAACATGACCCAAAAATTGCACCTCAGACAACCAGAATTCACACTTAGACGGTTTAGCATATAGTTTCTTGTCTTTCAACACCTGCAACACAGTCCTCAAATGGTCCATGTGCTCCTCCTTACTCTTAGAATAGATCAAAATGTCATCAATGAACACAATTACAAACTGGTCCAAATACGGTTTAAAAATGCGGTTCATATAATCCATGAACACCGCCGGGGCATTAGTAAGCCCAAAAGGAATAACTTGATACTCAAAATGTCCATATCTGGATCGGAAAGCTGTTTTAGGTACATCCTCCGGTTTAATCCGAATCTGGTGATATCCGGACCGGAGATCAATCTTTGAAAATACACAGGCACCCCTCAACTGGTCCAATAAATCATCAATACGCGGCAATGGGTACCGGTTCTTAATAGTCACTTTATTCAGCTGTCGGTAGTCAGTGCACAATCTCATGCTACCATCCTTTTTCTTTACAAATATCACCGGTGCTCCCCACGGGGACACACTCGGCCTAATAAAATTCTTCGCAGACAATTCTTCAATGTGTTTCTTCAACTCAGCCAACTCAAGTGGCGACATCCGATATGGAGCCAAGGAGATCGGCCCCACACCAGGCAATAAATCAATCGAGAATTCAATCTCTCTCTCAGGTGGGAATTCCGGTATCTCATCCGGAAATACATCTTCAAACTCATTTACAACTGGAATAGCAGAAATCTCCTCCTTTTTATCACCTACCAATCCGCCCAACAAAACATAACCCAGATCTCCAGCCTTCAAGGCTTTCACAGTCTGACTGACAGATAAATATAAAGACGGACAAACAGACGGCCTCTCGTGAGATAACAACAACCTCTTCCCGCAGCAATCAATCATTGCGCAGTTCCGAGACAACCAATCCATCCCCAAAATTAAATTGACAGAGGCCAGGGGTAAGATAATTAAATCAATGGTGTAACCCCTGCCTAAATAAGTGAAC
This sequence comes from Gastrolobium villosum, assembly GCA_032173675.1. Classification (NCBI taxonomy): domain Eukaryota; kingdom Viridiplantae; phylum Streptophyta; class Magnoliopsida; order Fabales; family Fabaceae; genus Gastrolobium; species Gastrolobium villosum. The sequence continues at coordinate 10,612 of JAVKPL010008758.1, read as the reverse complement.
TTCACATCCTCACAGATCCAAGACGATTCACTAACCTCTCCTGTAGCAGTAGTAATACGCATCGGCGGAACCATCCGTGTTACCTTTAAGTCCAGAGCCTTAGCCACATAGTCCGCCACAAATGAATGTGTAGCTCCCGAATCAAACAATACAGATAAATCAACATTAGATAGAAAAATTATACCTTTAACCAAGTTCGGAGCCTTTTCAGTACGCTGCGCATTAGTAGTATAAACTCGTCCCACAGTAGGAACAACAGCAATAGGAGCAGCAGTAGTAGTAGTAGCTGGCGGCAAGGCCTGCAGATTCGCAGCCTGCCCCGAAGGAGATGTACAATTTCTAGCAAAGTGGCCACTCTGACCACATCTAAAACAATTCGACGTACCAGCACCACATACACCTCTGTGGTATTTCCCACACTTCCCACATTGTGGGGTAAAATATCTGTTCGCAGCACCACCACCACCATTATTTCCACCCCTCTTGAACTGACCAGGAGGCTGCCTCACATGCAACCCCCTACCTCTATTATTAAAACCTCCTCTGTTGGTATTACCAGAAGGACCAGGTGTCCTCTTAACATCTTGCTCTTTTGTAGAATCGGATTTCGGATACCTCCCATAAACAGTCTCGACCCTCTTACATTGGGTCACCAAATCAGCAAAGTTTCTCACTGCGGTATTTGACATCCTCTTAGCAATCTTCTCATTCAGCCCTCTTTGAAATTTAGCTGACAAGAATTCCGGAGTAGGTAGAGTACCTCCATAATTAGCAAACTTGACAAGTTCATTAAATCTCGCCACATAGGCATCAACAGTCATCACTCCCTGTACCAGATTATCGAATTCACCTTGCTTAGCCTCCCGAACATCGCGGGGAAAATATTCTTCATGGAATAATCCTTCAAACATAGTCCAAGTAAGGACCTCACCCTGAATAATAAATGGGCGAGACACATTGTCCCACCACTCCTGGGCATCACCCTCCAGCATATAGACAGAATACAATAACTTCTGCGGATCTTGGCATCTCATAACCTGAAAAATCTTGTCCATGCCCCTCAACCAAGCAGTGACCTCCTTTGGGTCCCTTGACCCCTGAAATGCGGGTGGCTTATGTTTCCTAAAAGATATGAGCCTACGCTCATCATCAGCATTATCAAGCACCTGCCCAGCAGCCCCAGTAGATTGGGCAACAGATGACGGATCAGGAACATAACTAGGATCCGTAGTAGTATGATGACTAGCCTCACCAGTGTGGTGACTAGCCCCACTCTCCCCCTGTTGAGGAGTAACAGATGGCGTCGGTGTAGGAGTCACCGTAGCCGTATGCGGAGGTGTATCTTCCCTCCTAGGACGACCTCTATCCGCCCTCAACTCAGCCATAAAGGCCTGCATCATATCCTGATTTGCTTTCATCAGGTTCTCTGTCATATTTCTGTTTGCAGCCGTTTCCGCCTGCAGAGCATTCAGTGCTGCAGTGATCGGATCCGGTGGCAAATGACCTGCACCCCGTGCCCCACGGCGACCTCGTGCCCTACTCATGATATCTGTACATGTAACACAAAGGAATGAGCTGATCAGACCCACACTGAGGAATCACATATACATTAATCATAAATAGTTCACAGATAGCTATGACACACAAGATACAACATACATAGCAATCAGAGTTCCCTAAACAAAACTGCTCTGATACCATAAAATGTAACAGCCCGTTGTACATCGGTATTGTTAACATTGATTATGATATTAAGCGCAGTTACAATCACAGTGATTTGGTTAATTAAATTACGGGCAAATTTTTCTTTTAACATATTCCTTTTCTTTTTCATAAATACATTTTCCGTAATCAATTAAAACCATACTATAATTGTAAATGCCATTTGCGGAATCATACCCTTTCTAACATCATAGATCATTCTTTTTATTCATTTCATTTAAACTCACCATCTTACTCTCATCTTTTACCAAGTTGTAGTCCTTTACGTTGTCTACGCGTGGTTTCAAACCACGTATCATTTGGAGTTCTACCCATCAAGTTATACCCCTTTCTTTTAGTCTAGAAAAACCTGAATTTTCAAAAATTACACTGTGGTAATCGATTACCAGAGGGTGGTAATCGATTACCACCTGTCAAAAATGAGGCAGTAGCCAATTTTCTGAATCCTCTGTTCTGGTAATCGATTACCAACTCTTGGTAATCGATTACCACACATGGTAATCGATTACCAAAGGCCAGTAATCGATTACCAGTGCAGACAGTAGCTAATTTTTCGTCCCCTGTTGCATGGTAATCGATTACCATGCTTGGGTAATCGATTACTATGCAGCAAACTGACAGATTACAGCTGTTTTGAGCCCCAAAAAGGGTGTGTAATCCATCCCTAACCCCTTGGTACTCCACATAACACATAATCATGTCCTAATGTTGGCCCTAGGCCCTTCCATCATGCATTTTCCTTAAGTTTAACATCATTTACATCATCCTCAAAATAATGGCCATTTACATGCAATATGGACCATTTTACAACATAACTCATCAAGTCTTCAAGGCTATGAATGTGGCAATGGACAAGTCCCATGCTCACTCAAAATATACAGTTATCCAAGCCATGAATAATAAAACATAACAAGACTTAGCATATGACCATGAACACTAACAAAAGCATGGAAAATGACATCATGCAATATGTTCATGACCTAAGTCTCAAAATACTAATGGTATGCTATGTGCACTCCATAAACTCCTCCAAAAAGCCATGCAATCCATATGCACCGCATGTCCATCCAACGTCCACTATACGGGCTTCTTGCCCGAAGCTCCTCCCGGCTCATAGTGACCTGAAATGTGGTCCCCCAAACACGGGGTGAGATATACGGATATATCTCAGTAAACCAATGGAGCTAGAGGCTCTCTCCACTCCATGGCTCACTAAAATGTATCAAAATGACATAATATGGCATGCAAGTAAAACAATATCACCATCCTCCTGGAGACACCCAAGAACATCCACTCATGGATTCGTGTTCAAGGACTCCATCATATAACTCCCTGGACAGTCCTGGCGCCTCTCCCATGGTTGAGAAGACTCCATGGCAATACCCAACCGGAACTCCTCATGAGCCCTATCCGGCGGACGTCCCACGTTTGGATCATCCTGGCGCCGCTCCCAGAGTCGACTCCACGGCAATACCCGACTGGCATTCTCACAAGGATGAATCCAGCGGATGACCAAACTCCACTTGTCAACTGATCAGTGACCACACAATTTCACACAATACAAGCAATATGCATACAAGCACACATACACATCATGTCATAACCACATAATCCAACCACAACCTTCCTCTAGGTGTGGTGGAGCTCACTAGGGATTAAACCCAAGTTCCAAGAGTTTACCTTAATCCTTAGCAATCCGTTCCAAACGTATGCTCCAATTTAACTTTTCTCGAATTCAACCGTGTGAGGCACCCTACAACAATCATTAAATCCAATTTACTCAAAAACTCATTTTTCATCAAAATTCCTCAAATTTTGCCTAAGTTACAAATCCATATTTTTCACCAAAAATTAACATAGCATTTCTAGCTTACAAACATGATTCTAAGGCCTTTTCATCTAATAGCATTTTTGCATTTGGGCTCTCTATCATCACACATCTAAAATCAAAGATTTGAACACATATTCATAGATCTATGGAATCAACTATAAAGAGACCACAAATATACTTACAATGAGTAGTATGATCACCACTAAGGCTTCACTAAACCATTTGAAGCTCAAAACTCCAAGAAATCTCCAAGAACACTCATGGGTCGAATCTGAGTTTGCCAAAAACGTGGCCAAAGAGGTGGATTCAAGGCTTCTAGATGCTACCAATGGCTTTGGAAGGTTGTTTACGATAGATTTCAACACCAAAACCAAGCGATTCGGTGGAGAAACGAAGAAATGGCAAGAAATGGAGAAAATGGAGGTTTTTGCTCTCTTTTCCTCTCTGTAGGTGCGCACGGGAGAATGGAGGAAGAAGAAGGAAAAGAAAAAGAAAAGGGAGGTGGCCCAAGTGACTTCGGTCACACGGGTCCCACACGCGATCTAACTTTCACTCCGATAAAAATTCCGATCACCAATCCTTAATCTAAATATTTTTCCAGTCCATGACATATTTTTATTTCTCCAAAATATTGATAAAAATTTCACACCTATTGGTACACTCACAACTCAGTATTTAACACTTAAAATTCACTATTCATCGATTTTTCTCAAATTTGCCTATTTACTCAATTTTTCGCCCTGATTCCATTTCCAACCTTACTTTTGTCATTTGAAATCTCTAACTCAATATTTAAGCCTCTTAACACACGGTTGGCAAAATTACAATTTTGCCCTTTTTGCCCCTTTTGGCCATAATACTTGGATTTTCACCAATCCATCCACTTTCATTTCACAATATTATATTAAAATACGCATTTAAATATTTGAGGTGTTATAGTATAGGTGGTGAAAATAAGAGAAAAGGTGAAGACTTGGCACATTTTCAAACAAGGGAGACTAAGGAATGGAGGTGGCAGCAACTGATACACAAAAACTCACGTAGCATAACCTAGGGTTCTGTGCCTAAGTTATATATAAGCCACTTAGTCTTAATCGCACAGTATTAACGCTAATTGCTACGCTTAGCATTTTGATCCCAAACTTTGGAATCTGATCCTCCACATTTTACAAGATTTATCATATTTTTATTTTATTTTTCGCAGCACCTTTCTTGTACGTATTTTTCCATAGCCAGTATCAATTCTGGCACCAGTTCTCATTATTTTAACTTGAAACTTGTTTTACTAGTCCTATATAATATTCTAGGAATATTCATACACTTATTATAATTTTCCGGAATACTTCATCGGTACGTATTTATACCAAGTAATAGAACGGATATCTGCAATTTTAATTGGGTATACGTAGCACCTAAGATTGCACCTCATAACCTTGGTTCATATCACTGCTATGAAGAGCACCCCTATATCAATCACTACACCCTGCCAACTGTTCGAGTGACGACTCCATTTGCTTAATTTAATGTCCAAAGGACATTTTAGAAATTTTTCAGGTCATTTACATGGCGTTCAAAATAACGAAAGCACCAACGTTACGTTCTCAATTACCAACCAACTTCTGAGCGGCAGAAGTGAAAAGCTAAGAAAGAAGAATTCAAGAATCAAAACAATCTTATTACTTTCATTGGTACATCCATCTCCTCCATACTCTTATTTATACAGTACATTGTACCTACAATTCACTCTATCTACTCTATAGATTATACTTTTACGGACCCCAAGTACCTATCTTTTATTCACGTGACAAAATACAGTAACAACTCTCTAACCAACCAATTCTATCGTAACAGATTCGCATTAATTTACTTAAATACCAGTTAATTATTCTGGAAAACAAAAACATTATGAGTTGAAACGAAGCATTATAACCTAGAGGAAGGTCGATGGAGGACAATTTTATTTTTTAAGTCTTTCCTCAGTATCTTTCCCGCTGCATTCTTTGGTATAGAATCAACAAAAGTTACATGCCTTATTTTCTTGTACGGTGCAACCTGCAACCACGAGCAAATTACAAAATATATATACTTCCATTCAATATGCTAACTAGAAGGAAATGTATCCACAATGGACGAAAACTTAAAATTTCAATGGAACAAAAAAAATATAGTATATATGGGAGTTCACCAGGAGAAAGAAAATGGTATAAGAGAAAAGCACCTGTTTGGCTACAAAATCTATTATTGCTGCTTCGCTCAGGGAACTTTGAGGCTGTCTTACCACAAAAGCCATGGGCACTTGACCAGCATCTTCATCAGGGTATCTGTTCATGATGTTTAAAGGTAATTCATTCTTTCGTAGATAGCATAAATTAAGCTTGTGTATTTCTGAATTGTGATTTCCAATCCAATTTATTAAACTTTGGTAATAGTTATATTCTTCACATATAGGGAAAAAACGTTGGCCGTTTTAAAAGATATAACTTTATGTCATTTTAGATCCTAACCGTTGATTTCCATCAATCAACGGTTAGGATTTATTGGATCAAACTTATTGATTAATTAGTAATTCACAATAAAACCCAATAAATCCTTATCGTTGATTGACAGAAATCAATGGTTTAGGATCTAAAATGACACAAAGTTATATCCTTTAAAAGGATAAACATTTTTCCTTTATATATATTGGGAAAAATATTTCTGCACTTAATGCATATAAGTTATCTGCATTTATTTCCAAAACGATGTCGTTTTAGTATTGAAATCTTAAGAAATTATCAATATAAACACTACAACCCTGAAATAAATTAAAATTATAAAAACATCATGATTTCCGCCACAAAACGACGTCGTGTTGGCTTACTGCAGATAACTCATCTGCAGTAACTGCAAAAAAAAGGAACCCATATATATTATATGAAAATACAAGAGAGAATTGTTTCCAAAAAAAAAAAAAAAAAAAATACAAGAGAGAATATACATTATTTTATAATATTTTGACCTAAATATGTTTCCTATAAACTAATTTTTAGCATAAAATATTTTTTCAAAAACTTATTATTTAGTTTTTCTTGTGGTAAATATCATATCTTTTTTACTCAAAGGATTTTAAGCTGTAACAATTGATTAGGAAGACTTCTTAACTATTACATTAAACTTATATTTTTTTTAATCTTTTGGCACCGATTAGTTTTTATTTTTTTGGAAACACCGATTGATTTCTTTAAAAATTATATCAAACACTAAAACATATTTTCTGAAAAATCATTTTTCATAGTAATTAAAAAAAAATTAATCAGAAGATAAGTTATTACGGAATAACGGCAGCATCGTTTATCTCTGGGTGAGACTGGAGCAATTGTTCTAGCTCTGCAGGGGCCACCTAAAATGCGTAATAGAGAATACCAAGTCCGTCAGAGCTTTGTATAAATTAGATAGATTAAACATAATATAGCATAAAAATAAGGTATTGATACATAATTCATAACATTGGAAAAACAAAATAAAATTTATAGATTTAATTTTTTCCACAAGCTCGAAATAAAATTATCTTCAACCATCATGCACAAGGAAATGGGTAAAGCTATTTGAGAAGAAGAGAGAAATAGAAAAAATAGTCATCCACTCTCATATATATACACGAAATAACTTCATCTCTAACTTGATCGCGAAATGTTAATCCCAACTTTTTTTTATATTGTGTTACGTACATTTATTTGAAAGTGTTTAGTTATTTTCTTCTCATAAAGAATTTAAATTTTAGGGAATTACTTTTTACATTTTTCAAATGGGTTCCACAAGATTTTTTTCTCTCACCTTCAACTTTTTTCTCTTTTTTTTTTTCTATACTATTTATTATTTGAGCATGAGATAATACTTCTCTTATGCAACATAATAGAAGTATTACCCTAAATTTTATACATATTTACCCATTTACCAAATTTTTAGGCTTTATCTCAAAACGTACAAAGTGTTAGAAACTAACACAAAAGTACACTATTTTGGCAATCATGCATCACTTCCATTTGGATGGAAGAAGAGAACCGGATAGATTAATTACCTGGTAGCCCTTGTATTTGATCAATTCTTTCAACCTGTCTACAACATACATGAAGCCTTCATTGTCGAAATAGCAGAGATCCCCTGTCCTTAACCACCCATCCCCCAAAGTTACTGAAGTTGCTTCTGGGTCACCAACATAACCTGCCCTAACACCATACACAAAAACAATAATGTTCCATTATTAATGGCAATAATCTACAAATTACTATTACTTTAGTTTAACAAAACAAAATTCAAATGACAAGTAATAATACAATTGTATCAATCTCATGAAAGTGCATGCCTTTCATAATTGGAGGTCCTCTAAGCCAGAGTTCCCCCTGTTCACCAGGAAACATGGCCTCTCCTGTGTTGGGGTTCACTATTTTTGCTTCCATCCCTCCTATCAGTCTTCCTGTTGTTCCTGGCCGGTTAGTCTCATCGGGACCCATTGTTCGGATAACTCCAGCCGTTGATTCAGTTAACCCATATCCCTATCATATTTCAGATTCTCTCAGTTTATTTTTACCTGTAACTTAAAAAAAAATTTAAACAGAAAAATATGTACGTTGCTATTCTTCTAACTAGTTTTCTTAAAAATAAAAAAATAAATAAGAAATATTTGTTCTCGCCCATTGTTTTATCTCCCACTAGACCCGTTTAATCTAATTTCAGGTTTAAGTTTTTTTTTTTTTTTTGGATACGAATTGAAATTGAACATAATACCTAATACAATCTACTCAAACCTTTGAGCGTTACACCAAACCTAGTGAAATCTCACCCTCCCAAAAAGTTACAACTCTTAGGAATTAAACTCGTATAGCCACTAGACCAACAATTCTTTGGTATAATTTAATATTCTGGGAGAGGTTATACTTATTATAACTAAAGTAAATTTATCACCTCTTACTACTTTTCTTATAAATGTAGGATAAAATCAAATAAAGGATTGTTATTTAGTATAGACAATAGGTCAAGGACCCAGATTATGGAGCCATAGGCCAGAGCTGGATCGTGAGTTTAAACCCACCATCCTTTCCCGTTCACTCATAACCACGATTGCCTATAACCACATGATAGGACCACGATCCTATCGTTATAGTAATAACACATTCGCTGCAACTCTCACAATTCTCTTCTATAACTGCTTAGATCAAGTATTATAAATACATGTACAAGTATTATAAATACATCTACAATAACAAAGAAAGTACACTTCAGATATCTCGTATTCACCCATACGCATATAGCTGATACATTCGATTAAGCCCATATACCAGACCTTGCTCTCTATTAACTTACCTTAGACATTTACCCATTACCTTTTACCATAGTTAGTGTTCACTCAGAACAATATCATTTTATGATAGTATAAAATATAATTACAGTATTTGTGGATGAAAATAAAACTTGAGGCGGAGCTTACAAAATCTTAAAACTAATTCAATACATCCTGGTAAAATAGTGTGACGCAAGATAAAAACAAAGTTAATATTTGATAAATGTTTATTACACGTCAATAAGAAGACTCATATCCCCACATTACTATAATTGGCATTACGGGTGTCAATAGGTTTTTGACAAGCAGGTCAACCAGCGACACGACACGAAAATTCGTGTTAAGGTTGACCCATAAAAAAAATTCATGTCGTGTTCGTGTTGAAAAAAATGACACGTAAAAAATTCGTATTGATGTATTCGTGTTCGTGTTGACCCGTATTTTTTTTAATTATTTTTTTTAATTTTTTATTATTATTGTTTTAATTTTTTTTAATTTCCATCGATTTTTTTTAAAATATATGTCAATTACCATTTTGACCCATATTTTGCGTGTTATTCGTGTCGTGTCATGTCAACCCGCAAAAAATCTGTGTCGTGTCAGTGTTGAAGATTTTGACACGAATAAAAATTCGTGTCATGTTCATGTTGATGTATTTGTGTCGTATCAAATTCGTGTCGTGTCAACCCGTCTTGACACCCCTAATTGGCGGTACGAGAATACAAGTGTAATCTTAACGAAGCAAGACCAACTTCAATGTAAAAATTATGTATAAATAGATATGTATCTATTCTATGTAGCACCGATACGGGACACGTGACACGATACGACACGACATTCTAACACGTTACGACACGTTTAGATATAAAATAATATTTTTAATTTATGTAGTGTATATTATATTTAATATTCAATAATTTAACAAAAAAAAACTCAAAACTTATAATATTCATAAATTTTGCAAAGAAACATAACATATCCCAAATATTTATATTAAACTATATAAAATGGTAATCGTAATCCAACGAATATAATAGTTGAAACTAAAAACTCAACGCAACGCAACCTTTGAATATTTTTTTGAATTTCTATAACACGTGTTGAAGTGTCGGGGAGTGTCGGAATGTCCGAGAGTGTCGGAAAGTGTCGGACACGACACATCAAGTTTTTGAAGTGTCGGTGCTTCATATTACGTAGTATGTGCCGTTGTTATTCTTGAGATTATGACGTAATCCTAATTTTTGTTTTCACGTATTTTTTTATAAAATAATTTTATATTTCGATGTAATCCTAATTTATTTCATTATATAGTTTTATTTTTAATTTAGATATTATACATTTAAAATGCAGGAAAATAAAAAAGAAGTTTATGTTCAAGTTGTGAAGTTTAAAGTAGGAAGTTTCAACAGAAACCTGGACTAGCAATACTCGAGGGAATTTTAATTTGAAAGCCGCAACGGTCTCCTTTCCCAGTGGAGCGCCGCCACACGCGACGCCCTGCAACGAACTCAAATCGTGCCCCTCCGTCACTCCGTCTTTGCTCGTCGCCACCACTACCGGCGGCGCTGCCACAAGGTGAGTCACTCCGAATCTCTCCACCGCGTCCAGCATCTTCCCCAAACCGAACCTCTCCATCACCACCACCGTATCCATCATAGCCACCGACCTCAAGCAGTACGTGAAACCGAACACGTGAAAATACGGCACCGTATAGAGGTACACAGCGGGGCTCTCCGTCCTCA